>CAUYUJ010007280.1:105000-130000 GCA_963575745.1 Prorocentrum cordatum | reverse complement strand
GATCAATCGTGAAACTCGGGAGCTTCAGGAGAAAACTAGCTCTACTGAATTTCTTCTGGTCTGTCCCATCCTGGCCAGTACCAACGACAGTAGCGAGCCCTTGCTCGCTCTGCAGAGAATGCAGTTGCCTTTCATGAGCCATTGGCGCAGTCCCTGGCACAAGAACATCATATCCGTGATAGCTGGATCCACGAGATATGGCGCTTGGCGGAAAAAGGCACGTCCGATTGCGCAGTGCGAGAACGAGAGCCTTGCATGCTGGCTCACGATGCTTGGCCCAGGAAGTCCCATCCAGAGCATCATCCTTCTACCAGGGCCCACAAGAGCACCAAGATCCCGCAGGAGTTGCGCGGGCGGCCCCGCCACGCCCCCAACATGACCGGTGGGAGGGGGGGAGCAGTTGAAGCTCACCGAAACTCTTGCTGAGCGTATCAGTGTAGTTATGCCCGTGGAGAACGCGCCGCGCCCGCGCCCCTCTTCGCCGCGAGTGAGCCCGGAGCCTTCGAACCTCCCGCTGCGGAGGCGCCTCCGCGATGTCAGCGGCTGGGGCCAGCAGATCTGCTGCGCTGCTTCGCTCCTTGCCCGGCCTGGCCCACGGCGAAGCGCGCCGCCTCCAGGCGGCTGGGCCTCGGACGACCGACTACTGTCAGTCTGCGCGGCCCTCGGGTTGCGTGTCCCGCGTTCCCCGTGGGCCCGCGACGCCCTGAGCCCCCTTTTGAAGGGCTTGGCTTCTGCGGTCGCTGGCTCGACCGGGCGCGCGAAGAGATTATTCCTTTGACCAGGGAGATCTGAGAACTGCCCCGGTCGCGATCTCTTCCGGGAGGGTGCCGTCGGAGAAGGGAAGCACGTTGCCGCTGCCCAGGGCTGCCGCCAACTTGCACATGAGGAGGAGAAGCGGCACGCGCCCTCGCAGAATTGCCGCGGTGGTTGTCGGGGCGGACCGCTTCGCCGTTGCGGGAAACTTTGGACGGCGAAGCTCACGCATGAAGCCCGAGCGAACCAAGGGTCGGCGTTGTTCCCAGGCGAGCCGCGTATCGCGACGGCTTGCTCATCCACTTGTCGCAACGGCTCCTCGCCAGCTAGGCTGCCCTCGCGTCCCCAAAGGTGCTTCGGAGGCTCTCCGCGGCTGATGCCTCGGGGACGGACAGAACCCCCAACAGTGACACGTCGATTAGTGAATTGTCCGTTTTTGGTTCTCGATAGGGCGCCGTGGTCGTTATTTTCCAGGCTTGCGCCCGCCAGGTTTGGGCCTCAGGCCGTTTTCACTGAACCACGTTTTACTAAAGGGGGGTCTGTCCATCCCCGAATGTCGAGCTTGGCAAGCGCCTGCTGGCGAGAAGGGCGACGTCGGCCCACGGCATGGCCTGCTCCGCGAGAGTTCAAAGGATCGCTCGAAGAACATAGGGGCGGCCGCGCTGCCGCGCCAAGCAAGCTGCTTGCTGGGCGTGCGGCCTGTCGTTCCTCATCCTCCTCCTCCTCCTCCTCCTCCTCCTTGCGCTGGAAATGGGCACCTAGCAAGCTTCTCTTGCATCCAGACGCTGCTGTGCTCTGGGGGCGAGCTGCTGCCGGGAGCCGCCCCCACCGCCTCCCACGCGCGCAGAGAGAGGTTCTTGCCCCAGGCAGCCGCTGCCGGATCTCGAAATAAACTGCTCTTCCTTGCCGTTGACGCCGCTAGCGCGGTGGTCGAGACCCCCTTTCTGGCTCGGGAAAGAGAGAGCCCCGAGGACGAGAAGGCGAGCCGCCGTCCATCTCAAGTTCCTGATAGTCGCCATGCAGCTTACGCCCACTTCGGCCACCGCTTGCGATCTAGCCCCCCCGCGTCGGATGGCGACGCTTCGGGGCTGCGCCTCTCGTCGCCGCCGCCCAATAGCGGTGGCGTAGCTCACGCGGGCCCCTTCATGCGTCGCAAAGAGGGACGGGGGCGACCCGAGCGCGCGGCGCGGAAGCACTGCTCTCAAACGACGTAGCTTGAGGGAGGAGGAGGATGAGGAGGAGGGGCAGGGGGAGGAGGAGGAGGAGGAGAGGGGCAGGAGGAGGAGGAGGGGGAGGAGGAGGAGGAGGAGGAGAAGGAGGAGGAGGGGTGGAGGGATAGCATAGCAGTCCGCGGAAGAAGGGTCAATGCCAGGCCCATTGGGATCGGGCGGTCCAGCAATGCCCCCCACACAGGGGCCGGACCAGCCCAGGGACAGAAGCTCCGGAAACAAATCTGAGGCAGACGTTCCAGAAAGACCCTGTAGAAGGGCCCGACTGAGACTGGGACCCCCCCCCCCCGCCCTTCGCTTCCCCGAGGCGCCCGTTTGGAAGCGCCACGCGCACCGTGTTCAAAACGTCCGCGTTCACGCTCTGCGCGTTGGCTCGGCGCGCGTTGGCCAACGCTGTGGCGAGCGTGCCGCGCCAGACGTGTGGCGCGCAGCAGGATCGGCCGAGTCCCCGCACCTCGAGCAGGCCCTTGCCAGCGCACGCGGCTTCCCGAAGGGGGTCCGAGGCGCGGCCGCGAGGCCGCGGTCGGGTGGGGGCGAGCGTGGCGGGGCGGGCAGAGAGGAACCACTCGTCCCTCCTCCTCCTCCTTCTCCTCCTCCTCCTCCTCCTCCTCCTCCTCCGCGTAGTAAGCGTGAGTTTTTTGTCCGAGGCTTCCCTTGCACAGTCCCCGTCGGCCCATCATTGGTCGTTTTCGCTGGCCGCGCCCCTTTCGCAAACTGTCGACATGGCCGTCCAAGGCCCCTGCATCCTTATCGTTCGTCCTCATGATGCGGGTTGTCTGTGGGATCGGGCGTTGCCGACACAGCGTGTGCACGCGCACGGAGGAAGCGCACCACCCCGCGCCATGCACATGTATTGGGGAAGATGTTCAATGGAAAAGCAGCGTTGTCTCAAGTAATGTCCAGGTGTCTAGTCATGTGTAAAACAGGTACACAATCAGTGCGCGTGAAGCCTATCAAACGCGGGCGCAACATCAGACTAAAATTTTACATGTGTCCCGCACGCGACCAATACACTGTCGTTGCGGATGCGCCTTGGAGGCGCGGAAATACGCCGCTCGGTAAGATCGCCTGCTCTATTGCGAAAGCAGAGGGGCGGCCGCCGCGTCGGGACGCTGGCCGCGCCCAGTCCGGGCTGGAGGGCGCGGCTTTGGATGGCCAGCCTCAGAGGTGCCCTCCGACGCATTCGGCCTTCGACGCGAGCTCGCCCAGGCCTCCGCGAGCCCGCGCATGAACCCGCGCTCAAAGTCAGCGGCCGAGCCCAATCGTTGGAGCCCGGCGCTGCTAGCCGCCGCCCGCCCAGGCATGCCAAGGGAAACGCCCAGAGGTTTCTCATGGGCGCGTGGCGGGGATTGGGGCGGGCTCGGACGGAGGAGAGGGATCTTCGCATCAGCAGCCCTCCGATTTCGCCAAAATTTACCCCCCCCCGTCTTCTTCCTCGTCCCGCTTCTTTTTCCATTTCCCCCCCTTTGCTCCGTCTTCTGGGGGGGGCGATGGCCGCCAAGGGTCTTCTAGAGTCTACGTTGAGCGAGGTCTGCTTGGGTCTGCGTGGGACTCCGGCCCGCTGGACCTCCCCCAGAACCACCAAAGTTGCGGCATTGCGCCACTGGCAGTAGCCAGTGATAGCGAGGACCCTTTGCGGTCCCGCTGCGGTCTGTGTAACGCCACCGCGCCGGACCTTCCATGGGCGGAGCAAATTGGCGGCAGTTGCGCGCCTGGCAGCAGCCAGGGAGGGCGGCGTCTCTTTAGGTCTCGGTGGGACACCACCCCGCTGGGCGTGGCGCGCCCCTCCGCTGGTCCCATCCCCATCGGCGCAGCAACGCGCCCACAGCGTGCGTCTGGCGGCACGCAGAGAGGGCAAGACCGACCTGGATCTGCGCACGCCGACACCGGGATGGCCCTTGGATCTGCGCAAGTGAACACCCAGGCGCGCGGAGCGCAGCAGCCAGTTCGGCAGCTGCGCGCCTGGCCGTGGCCAGGCAGGGCGACGGCGACAGCGACGCCGGCTGCGGCGCGGCCACTGCGCGCAGGTGGGGCCCGGGCCCGGCCTCACCACCGGCGGCCCGGTGCAGCCCGTGGTGCTGGGCACCGCGGATTGGGCCATGGTGGCGACTCTGGCCGCCGCGCGCGCGCTGCCCCGCCGCCGCGGCCGCGGCCGCCGTCGCCGCTGGCGTCGTCGTCGTCGTCGCCTTCGTCGGCGTCGCCGTCATCGGCATCGTCGCCGTCGCCGGAGCCGTCGCTCTCGCCGTCGCCGTAGTTGTCGTTCTCGTCGTCGTCGTCGTCGTCGTCGTCGTCGCCGTCGCCGTCGCCGTCTCCCTCGCCGTCGCCGTCGTCGTCGCCGTCGCCGTCGCCGTCTCCGTCGCCGTCACCGTCGCCGATGCAGTCGGGGACGGCTACGACGGCGACGACGGGGAAGGCTTAGAAAACCTCTCAGAAGGACGGGGAACTTCCGAGCCTTCTGAGCAGGCCCGCCCCTTGTCACTTCCCCCCAGGTCTCCCCGCCGAAGAGTCTGCGGCCGATTGCGAACCCTGCCCCTGTGGGCACGCTCGACGCTGTGGTAATATCGGACGCCCCTGTTGGGCTTTCAGTTCTTTGCAGACGCGCTTCGAAGTCTGAGCCCCAGCGAGCTTGTCAGAAATCTACTCTACAGAGGCAGCGTTCCCACGCGGTTCCCCTCCAGAGGCCGGGGGAACAGCCTGAGAAGGTGAGCCTAACTGTTGAACGCGGCATCTCGAGATTTTGGCCAGGAGAAGTCGGACAGTAAATACATAGATTGGTCTCTCCGAGGCCTCTGTCCTGCTGCAGGGAGATGCGGCAGGCTGTAAGCATCGGGCTTCGTTATGTTTCAGCGCGCAGCCACGAGACCAGGGCAGGGGCTGCGCCACCAGTTTTAGCGGATTAGGGAGGCAGGCTTCCCGATGTGAAAGCGTCGAGTCGGTTCTGAATTGGCCGTCGCGACCCTCCGAGGCGGGTGTTGTGGCGCGTTGAATGCGTACCCTTCTTCCCATGCCACCATTGTTCAATTTCATACGTCGCTGCCGGTGGTTTCCTCCACAGCCAGCAACAGTGATGACAGATAAATTGCACTGTGTACCTGAAACGTGAGCTTGCAGAACGCAAGTGCTACTATACTGTTCAAGGATTTCGCAGGACATAGGCAGGACAAGATGTGAGACAGTGCTCGAGAGGACGCGAGCTGCGATGAAGATGACGCCGAGGCTGACGACGCCGAGGCTGACGACCGCTCACCACGGCACAGACTCGGGCCCGAGTTGTGGTTCGGTTGGGCTCGGTTCGCTGGTGCGCCGCTCGCTGGGGCTCGGTCCGCAGGGCTCGCTTCGCCAGGGCTCCGCCGGTCTCGCTTCGCCCGTCTCGGTGGACTGGGGCTCGCATCGCCGCAGCTCGCTTCGCCCGTCGCTCTCGCCGGGGTTCGCTCCGCGGGGTCTGGGGCGGGCGGGCGGGCCCAGGCTGGCGGGTCGGGCGGGCCATGCACCAACGGGCGGATCGGGTGGGCGGGGCCTTATGGCGGACGGGTCGGGCGGGCAGCACGTGGAGACGCGCGCGGAGGCGAGTCTGGCGGAGCGAGAGCTCTGCGAGGCGATGCGGGCGCCGCGAGCTGGGCGAACCCAGCCCGGGCGAAGCGAGCCCCGGCAGCATTGGTCCGCAGACCCCTCCCCAGGTCCCTTCTGGGAAGTTCGCTCCCAGCAAGGTCCAGCCGCCCAACTCTCCGCATGCCACGTCGGCGACGTCGACGTGGTCCATGACGACGGCGCCGTCGACGGCGGAAATGGCCCTGACTTCCGACGGATCGATGTTTCAATCCGCGGCCCCCTGCAGGGGTCTCCACCCCCTCCGTCTCGTCCCTCATTGATGTTTGATGGCCTCGGGGCCCAAAGCTGCCCCCCCCAGAGGCCGCAATGTGATAGGGAAGGGCGCCAGACGCAACTATCAAGTCCGCCCCAAGTCCAGGCATGCCGATGTCGACGACGGCGGTGGCGGTGACGGCGACGGCGACGGCAGCGGCGACGGCGACGGCGACGACGACGACGAGGACGGAGACGACGACGACGACGACGACGACGACGACGACGACGACGACGACGACGACGACGACGTTGACGACGACGACGACGACGACGACGACGACGACGACGACGACGACGACGACGACGACGGCGACGACGACGACGACGACGACGACGACAAGGACGGCTGCGACGACGACGACGACGACGACGACGACGACGACGGCGGCGGGCGGCTCTCGGCGGGCAGAATGACGCTGAGGATCGCCGGGGGGAGGTCAACAAGGCAAAAAACGTGTGAGGAAGCCTAGATCCTCGATCCCTCGTACTACTACTCCTCCTCCTCCTCCTCCTCCTCCTCCTCCTCCTCCTCCTCCTCCTCCTCCTCCTCCGTGTTTCTCCTGCTCCTCCTCCCTCCTCCTCCTCCTCCTCCTCCTCCTCCTCCTCCTCCTCCTCCTCCTCCTCCCTCCTCCTTCGCCTCCTCCTCCTCCTCCTCCTCCTCCTCCTCCTTCTCCTCCTCGATCTCGCCGGCGACCGCGCCGGCGAGGACGGCGCCCGCCTCGGCCCGGTCCTGGGGCCGGCCGGGGCGCCGCCGCGGGTGCTGCACGCGGGGGACCCCGTGCAGGAAGCGCCCCGGCCGCTCTTTCTCTCTGCTATCGGGGCCGCGGCTGCCTGGGAGCTCGGGGGCGGAAAAGAGGGGGGTGATGACTCCTCCTCCTCCTGCTCCTCCTCCTCCTCCTCCTCCTCCTCCTCCTCCTCCTCCTCCTCCTCCTCTCCTCCTCCTCCTCCTCCTCCTCCCTCTCCTCCTCCTCCTCCTCCTCCTCCTCCTCCTCCTCCTCCTCCTCCTCCTCCTCCTCCCTCCTCCTCCTCAACTCAACAGCGGCCCGACGGGTCCTCCACGGCGGCAGATGTCGGGGGCGGAAAAAAGGGGGGCGATGACTAGGGGGGGGTGGATATCATGGCGTGGGCCATGATATTTCCCCAGGTTTCAGGGCGCCTCTTCTCATTTCATGACGTCCCTGGCCCCCCCGCTGGGCCGCGCACATGCCGCCGGTCATGAGTTGCACCCCCACCTCTTGGACACCCCCGTCTTGGCCGCTCCCGATGGGAGCGGGCCCGCGGCGCGGAGAGGATCTCGGTGCACGGGTCCCGAGTGCGGACTCGACGGGCGCAGTGCACAGGCTCGGTGCACAGGATCTCAGTGCACAGATTCCGAGTGGATGGCACGGTTCTCGGGCCGGACGAAAGGAGGGGATTCGGAAAGGGGCCGGGGGTTACGAAATTTGCTGCGTGCAGCTGGTTTCGGCCTCACCGAGCGGCCCATTCCTCGATACATGGCCGCCTCCGGCGCCGGGAGGCGCTGGGAAAATCAGCTACGTGAGCTGATTCTCAAACCCCCTTCTGCTATCCCCCCCTTTCGCTCGACCCGAGATTCGACAGGCTCAGTGCACAGGCTCAGGCTTCGACACGATCTCGTCGTAGAGACTATCGGGACGGGAGGTGTTTGGCCATGTTCGACCCCAGGGGGGGCCCTCGCCGGGCCTCGGGACCGGCAAACAACGACTCAGGACGAAACAGCGGTCCCGGGGAAAGGGTCGGGACTTCCAGGGACGGCGTGCTGAAAAAATCAGGACGTCGCATGTCTGGGTTAGGAGGGCGAAGAGCGGTAGAAAAGAAACGCTGTTCCGCCGTCGGGAACGCCTGCCCCCCAGGCGGCTGCAAAGTTTCTACCCCTGCGGTGCCACGTCAATCAACTTTCCAGCCGCCCGGGGGGTAGGCGCCCCCGACAGCGGAAACGTTTATTTTGTATTCTTCTGCGACCGCTAAAGTAAAGTTAACTGTTGACCCGTATTTGTTTGTCAGCTAATTTCCTTGAGCTTTCGAGGTAGTGATTGCCTATATATGTATACATACGTATCTCTCTCTATATATATATATATATATATATATAAATACATGTTCTAGATGACGGGGGAAGATGTGAGCCCCAGCAGTCACGAAGCGCCCTGCTCTGCCTCTGGAGCCGTCGGAGGGTCTGAGGCCGCCCAGCACTGGTTCGGGCCAGCAGGAAGGGCGGGCAAGTTCGATGATGGGCCACCATAAGTTGGAGGGGGAAGGAGGTGGAGGAGGAGGAGGAGAAGGAACAGGAGGAGGAGGAGGAGGAGGAGGAGGAGGAGGAGGACCCCCTCCCCCTCCTACTTCTGGTGGTGGTGGGGGAAACAAGCCCACCGTTTTGGGTTCGGACAGGTGTTTGGCCTTTTTCGCCCTCTGGGGGCCGTTTTCGGGCACCGGCACCATGAACATCGGAGCTGTGCTGGAAAACTGCACCAGATGGACACCCAGAGGGGTCTGGGGACCGATTTTGAGCTGATTCGGCTTCATCCCCCCCCTCCTGACCGTTCTTCTGGGGTCCCGGTCAGTTCAGACCCCCCAGCCGCCGCCAAGTCTGCCTACGCGGGCCCACCACCAGAACATGGTGTTATATCCTGCTGTGGCTTGCGGAGCACACTCCCAGATCGCTCCTGGCCGAGGCGGGCTAATTTCAGGACATCCGCAATGTGATCTGAAGACGCCGTTCCCCAACACAGTGGCTTGCACAAGGCCTTCTTACATCCCTTCCCTGCGCAAGCGAATGGGCCTGTCGAGCATGCGCCACGTTGCCGCCCGTGGGCGCCTCTTGCGCGCGCCGTGCGCAGGGTGGATCCGTCGAGAGGTCGCAAGGTTGCCGCTCGTTGCCGCCCGTGGTCCCTCCCGTGCGTTGGGTCGGTGCCCGGTGGTTGTGTGGGCACCCTTCCTTGTGACTGTAGGCACCGGTCGTTGGAAGCAGGTATTTCTGGATTCCCAGATTCCAATCTGCTATAAGCGCCCTCCTCCTTCGATGGTCGAGTGGTTTCACCTTTTCCGTCCTCCCAAGGGGGCGGACGGATTCCAATCCACTTTCAACGCCTTCCTACTTCATGTTTCTACCTACTTCTTCCGACCGGTGGGTACCCGTAGGACGCGTCACATACAATGCACCAAGGACAGTGCGCCGCAAACACTGCACCACAGGCGCTTGCACCGCATCGACCACACGACATGGACTCCACCACATACCAATTCCAAGGTTTCTGCTTAGTTGTCTGCTCCCTGAACAGTGCTTGCTCATAGCATAGATCGCTTAATGTTATACGTGCTTGGACGGATGTGGCGGGGTTTCGTCTGCTCTGCGGCCTCGTGGGCGTCCCTCTCGCTGGCTACAGGTGTCCGGATGATGGTTGCCCTCAGAGACCTCCTCCTCGGGAGGCTGCCTGTTCATCTGGAGCCATCGTGCAGCTGTCTTGGGTCTCTTGCGTCTTGGAGCCATGCCAGAGGCCACATCGTGCCAACTTGAAGCAGCTTGCGCCAAGTGGTAGACCCTCCTGGGTCATCCTGGCCTCATTGAGGCATCTTGCGTTGGGCTACCTTAGGCCATCTTGGAGCGGTATGTTGGGCCGTCCTGGTCGCTCTGACCATTCGTGGCACCCCAGAGTAGCGGCATAAAATCGTGGCATCGGTGCGCCCGTTGCCCCGTCTTGAATTGGACAAGGTCAGACAATACGCAGTAGACGAGATGGCGCTTGATGAGCAGTGGCCCAAGGGGCTTCCGGCACGGCTCCCAGACGCCCAAAGAGAGGACCCCATCCTTGGCTCCGAGGCGGCCCCGTAGCCCCCCCCGAATCACAAAGAGGGGCAAGATCGGCGAGGATGCGTGTGGTTGTTGGGTGAGTTGGCCCTTCGACGAGCTTCTGAGGCATGCGGATGATACCGAGGTGGCCCGACAGGGCCCAACGGAGATCCCGAAGAGCCCAAGAGTACCCCCGAGGGCCACCAAGAGCGCCTCGAAAAGACCACAAGAGACTTCCCCCGATCCTCCCAGTTCGAGGCCTGGTCCAAAAGGCAACTTCGCGCAGACCCCAGGATGGCCCCACAAGGGCCCCAAATGCTCTAAGCAGTCTAAGAGACTCCAAGAGGGCCCCAACAGGGCAGCAACAGCACTTCGCCCCCCAAAAATCAGCAGAAAGGTCGCAACAGACTCTCCCAACTCACACATGTGGTTCGTCCTTATCTCCGTGGTTGACCAGGGGCTGCCACCAAGTGAGATTGCCAGCAGCCTCCAATCGACAGGCGGGGAGGGAAACGTTGTGACCCTGGGGGGGCGTGGAGGCGTAAACCTTTCCCCACGGGGAGGCGTGACGGAAGGGAGATCGGACTTCCAAAACGCTTGCGCCAAGAGGACTGGTGATTGGGACTCCAGCTGGACCGTGCCTCGCTCGCCGCTTCCACGCGCGGGGGCGAAGGGGATTTGTCGGTCGGAGGCCTGCCGTTTGTACACGAGCTTCTGCGAACTGTGGTCATCCCCTTGGCAGTTGCCGCGATGCGCCGCTCCTGGGCAGGAGCTCGGCATCCGCCTCAATAGAGCGCTGTGGTTCGCCTCCGAGGAGGGCGACGTTGAGGAGATGGAGGAGCTTGTGAAGCAAGGCGGGGCCCACCACTTCTCCTCATCCTCCGCCTCCTCGTTCGCGAGGCCGGGATCTCTGCACGCGCACCGCCCGGGGAACGATCTCCCAGGACCCCAGGGGGCGGTGGACACGGATGCTCCGAGCTTCTTGATGGTCGTCGGGGGGGCCTCATCCCCGGCGACGGCCCCCGCATCGACCCCCGTCCCGGGCGGCCACCGCGCGCCGAGGGCTCCCCCTGCCCCCGTCGCGGCGCGACGACGAGGCGAGGTTGACCCTCGTCGGGGGGGTGCCCCCCCCACGCTTATGAAGAGACCCAGAGCACGCTGTGGCCCCCAGAGGTGCCGACGACATCCACCTCTCCGCCTCCCGACATCCAGGACCACCGGCTCCCCGGGGCGGTGGGTGCGTTGACGCGTCCCGGCCTCGGGCCCGTGGGGCAACGACCTGCCGCGTTTCCCAGTGCTCTCTGAGGGCCTGAGGTCAAGTCGGGCCTGCGCCTCCACAGGCGGAGTATTCAAAGATAGTCAGAACAAGAATAGTCTGGGGACGATGTCTTACAACTTTTGGGCCATTTTGGTGCATGTTCTGGCTATTCTTGATTATTCGTCCAAAATCCGCCTGTAGGGAGACATGCCCGACCTAAGCCTGAGGCCGCTTCATCCTTGAAAGAGGTCGCTGAAGATGGAACCATTTTCGTTGGGGAGGGGCTCAGTGTTCCTTCACTGCTTCAAATGATGTCTTAGCTCGTCCTTAGGTCTTCTATGTGAAGTCGAAGTTTAACTTTTGGAGGCAACAGAGTCTTCTTTGTTCTAGGGTTCCTTATGACAGCCTTGTGACTATACTCTTGGTAATTCGTCGTCGTAACTCGGGCGTGTCCCTCTACATGAGGAACACTCAAGAACAGTCAAAAGAACAGTCTGGGGACGCTTTTGTTACTATTATTGGCTACTTTTCCGAATCTTCTTTGATGTATCTTTATATTTCGGCCAAAATCTGCCCGTAGTCGTCTCCAGTTCGTCTCCGCAGTCAGTCTCGCCTCTCCCCCTAGCCTCCTGGGCCCCCCAGCCCTCCCCCTCCTCCTCCGCCTCCGCCTCCTCCTCCTCCTCCTCCTCCTCCTCCTCCTCCTCCTCCTCCTCCTCCTCCTCCTCCTGCGACCCGACCGGTACGCTCGGCAGTCGCCTCCGCCCGACGGGTGCCTCTCGGGGCGGGCCTCTTGGCGCCGAGGGCGGGGCACGCCGCGGCCGGGCGGGGGCCCCGCGCAGGGCAGGAGCTCCGGCGGAGGCGGCGGCGTCGTCGCCGTCGCGGGTCGAGGCTTCCGTCGGGCACGGCCCTCTGCAGGAGGAGATCGTCGGGTATAGCCAGGACGCCGGGTAAGTGGACCCGGTTAGTGGCAGGGCCCTGGGGCCCCTCAATTGGCCAGATTCACTACACCAGGTTTGCCGTAACCGGCGTTTTTCGGGTGACGGCAGTTCCGGTTGGCGGGACGGGGCAGGGGGGGCGCCCCCCGGTACACATCACTAAACCAGGTTCCACTTAACCCAATTCTGCCAACGCCCGAGATCGGGCCGAACGAAAGAGGGGGATCGGGTTATGATGTTCCGACGTACTTTTACGTTAGCCTTGATCGCCAGAATAGATTTCGAGCACCAGGAAAACACCCCAAAACTCGAGGGGTTTCACGTGTCGAGCCCTGGGAGACGCTCTTTCGACACTGTTTCGACACTCTTTCGACACTTTTCTGGGTGCTCGAAATTACTTCTGGGATGTGGTCCTCAAGTACGATGGGAGCAACGTGAGGATAGGGAAAAGGGGGTGGTACGAAATCTGCTGCATGCGGCTGGTTTTGGCCCCGCCGCTGGGCCCATTCCTCGATACATGGGCGCTTCCCGGCGCCGGGAGGCGCCGAGAAAATCAGCTACGTGAGCTGATTCTCAACCCCCCCCTTCTATCCCCCCCTGTCGCCCGGCCCAAGAATATTCAAAAATAGGAAAACATGTGTGGACGATTTTGGTACTATGTTTGCTCATTTGGGAATGTCTGTTTTGAGAATTTTTCGCTTTTCTTCCAAGATCCGCCTGTGGGAGTACATGCCCGACTTAACTCGAGGATCGAGGTCTCTGGGCAGGGGAACGGAGAATGACATACACATAAAAATTCTGAGGTCCGCGCTGATTTCTCGGATTCGCGCTGGACCCCTTGTCGCCGCCTCCGGCGCCACCCCGGTCCAGCGCCGATCCGAGAAATCCGCGCGGGCCTCCGAGTTTTTTATGTTTCTGTCATTATTCGTTCCCCCACTGGGGCCTGAGCAGCGGTCGCTTCTCTTCGACATGCTGGGAGGTCCTGGGGCCGTGGACGTCGTCCGTCGTCCTCCATCCGTCGTCCGTCGTCCGTCGTCCGTCGTCCGTCGTCCGTCGTCGTCGTCGTCGTCGTCGTCGTCGTCGTCGTCGTCGTCGTCGTCGTCGTCGTCGTCGTAGTCGTTGCGTCAGATGTCCAGCATGGTTAGTATCGTGGAGCCTCGTTTTTCCTGAGGTCGGTTGTTCGGAATCTCATCTCGGGCGAGTTTCTGCGGAGCTGCAGGCTGTGGTACGGTCTCAGAGAGGCTCACTATCCTCAGTATGCAGAGGATGCAGGAGGAGGAGGAGGAGGAGGAGGAGGAGGATGAGGAGGAGGGGCAGGAGGTGGTGGAGGAGGAGGAGGAGGATGCAGAGGAGAAGGATTGGGGTTTCCCTGTCTCCTGGAGCATGCACCAGCGAGGCCGCTTTGGATCAGCATCTGGTCATCTCTCTCTCTTCTTCCGTCCTCCTGCTTTGGCTTCCGTCCGCTTTGTCCGCGAGGATGATGCGCAGCAGATGAGAAGGATGAGAATGGGGGAGCAATACACCAACGTCCAGGCGTCGTGAAAGATCACGGCTGGAGCTCTAGATCTGCGTTGGTGTCCTGGGTCCAGGGTTCACGGGTCCACCCGGCTCCTCATTGTTCCTCACGACGTCGCATGACGCAAGTCGGGTAAGTCGGGGGGGAAGAAGGAGGATGCGGAGGAGGAGGGTGAGGGAATATGGGTCTATGACCTGCGTGTGCGCGGTGCCCAACCACATTGCGCAACCCATACCCGTCCTCCTTTTTGCAGTTCGGTGCCTCCCTGCCGCCTCCCTGCCGCGCCTGAACTTGTGCGTCGCCGCGGAGAGAGAGAAGGCGCAGGAGTAGTAGGCGAAGAGCAAGCGGCCGCACCATTACCAACGTACGCCGTCTTCTTTTTTGGGCTGGAGCGACAGATGCCCGGTCTTCGCGTGAGCGGATCGCGCCTGGAAAAGGAAGAGGAGGAGGAGGAGGCCGACGGCGACGAGAAGCAGCAGTCGGAAGAGTGAGTCATGAGCGAGAGGCGGTGCTGAGCAGCGCCTCCGTGCTACGAGACTGCACGAGCGATGGCCCTCGGGACGTGCCGGAGCCCATTGTGTGCTTGCGCTTTTCAGCTCCACCGGTAACCGCGCAGCCTGTGATGGCCCTCACCACGCCGCCAGGGGGGGGGGGGGGCCTCCTCCCTCCTCCCTCCTCCCTCCTCCCTTCTCCCTCCTCCCTCCTCCCTCCCTCCCTCCCTCCCTCCCTCCTCCTCACCTTACCGGTCGTGGGCCCAGGAGGAGCGGGCTCACCACATGCGGCCGGCACCGCCCACGCACTGGTTTCTCCTCCGGCGAGGCGGCGGCACTGTGGCGAAGCTGTGCGAGGGCCCTGTGGAAGCCACCGTAGCGGAGAGTACTGGCGACGAGAGGGTGATGGCCGTCCTCGGCCTCCGGGGGCCCTCACTGGGCTGCGGGGCCGTCAAAAACGACTCGGAGTGAAAGCCCGGTCCACGTTGTGAGAAGCCACGACGCCGGAGCGACTCGGAGTGAAAACCCGGCCCACGTTGTGCGAAGCCACGACGCCAGAGCGGTTCGGAGAGAAAACCCGGTCGTTGTGAGAAGCCACGACTCCGGACATTTGGACCCAGACGCAATCGTCGTGATAGGGCGCGCAGACGAAGACGCAGCTGAGTGCCCACGCGCTGTGGAATTAGATGGACTACGGGTAGTGAGAAAAAGGGCGCGAACACAATCGCAACTCAGACGAACACACAATATAGAACGTTTTCTGCAGTAAATTTCTACAGCCTGAGGAGAGTTTTCTCCTAACGCTGGACACTGGGCCAACGTCACAAGAAGATGTGTGCGTGCGCCACATAGCTTGCACCACACAGTTTCCACCGTATACTTTGCACCACATACATTTCACCTTTTAGTTTGCGACGATGTGGGTTCGATGCGCAGCGTAGCTTGCACTACATGCTTCAACCACAGACTTTGCACTTCGTGAGCACGCCTCAAGCCACACCGCACCGGAACCAAAAGAAACCAAGCAAAGGAAGGACGTCTCAGGCCAAAACGCCCCGGAACCAAGCCAAACCAGGCAAATTGTGAGGACGTCTCAGGCGAAACCGCACCGACACCAAGCCACACCAAGCAAAATGCGAGAACGTCTCAAGCGAAACTGGCCCCAAACCAGGGCAAGCCTGGGGCCAAACCAGGCCAAACCTTTGTTCTGTCTCGTGCGCGGCCCTCACGTTTTTGCGGCCTCCCCACAACCTCTACAAAACCGAGCGATGTATGTGCTGTTGTCACCTTGGCTCAAGGCCCAAAGGTCCCAACCAAACCTTGACCAGCATCCCAGGGTACAGAACGCTCTATGGCACATGCGCTTTGAGTCAGCACCCATGTCTTGGCCCCGTGCTTCTGCGCTTGTTTGCTTTGTTTCGGTGCTGAGCATCTCAGAGGCGCTTCGACTGGAAGGGGACTCAACTGCGCCTTCTGGGGTGGCACATTACCCTAAGGATGCCGAGCTTGTGGAATGCCCGTGGGGCAGGATGCAAACAAACAGCACAACAACGGTGGAAGATACATATGCTGCGCAGGATGTTTGTGCACCTGAGGTTTCAGATTGGCAGGTTGAGTACGAAGTTTTCAGAAATCGGGGGAAGGCTGCACGCGCAGTACCACCATCGGCTGCAGAGATCCATGATGAAACAGTGATGCGTGAAGCGGTTGGTGAGTTGAAACAGAAATCGCATCGACCGCATTTGGTTTTCATCGGAGACTCCATGATGCGCCAACAGTATCGAAGATGCCTACGGCGAATCACCGCCGCCCCCTGCCTTTTGGAATCGCCCATGTGGCCGAACGTTGTGGCCAGAGCTCTGCTAAGCTATCGAACCATGTGTCCCCCCAGCCGTTGTGAAAACCCTTCGGGGAACACGTGGGGGAGAATGGTGGGGAAGCTCAGGAAGAGAACGAGGAGGAGGAGGAGGGGGGGGCATCTTGGGAGCATCTGGGGGCACTCTTAAGGCCTCCTGGAAGCTTCCTGGGGGCCCCTTGGAGGCATCTTGGAGGCCTCCTTGGGCCGTCTTGGGCAGTCTTGGAGGCTTCTTGGACGAACTTGGAGACATCTTGGACTCTCTTGGGCCGTCTTGAAGGCCCCCCTGGACCATCTTGAGCGAACTTGGGAGCCGTCTTGGCCGTGTTGTGGGCAAACTTGGGCCATCTTGGGCCCATCTAGACCATGAAAAACCATTGTACCCACCTTGAACGCAGCCTTCCCGGTGGGCGTCGGTATCGGCCGAAGCTCCAGGCTGAGTTCAGAAAAGAACCAAAAACATCCAAACACCCAGCATGTCGGGCACCCCTGTGGCAAGTCAACAAGGGGCGGCGAATCTAGTGGCCGTCGGCCCATCCCGCCACCATGCTTGGGTTGAGGGTCAGAGTCCCAATGTATGCTTATTGGGGTCTCTTCGGATGGAGGGCTCTCAGGGGCCTCTGGGGGGCAGTCTTGAGGCCTTTTGGGAGCCTCTTGGGGGTCTCTCTGGTGCCTCCTGGGGCTTCCTGGGGGCCTCTTGGGGATCTCTTGGGACCTCCTCGGGCTTTCTTGGGGGCCCTGGTGGCGTCCTTGGGCCCGCACGCTCGAAATGCCCGTTCGCGAGGGGTGTTCTCTCATTTCCAGCTCTTTCAAACGATGTTTGGGGCCTGTTGGTACTGGCCCGCTTGGAGACGGGTCGGAAGGCCCTCGGACCTTCATGGGAGCCGTTTGAAGGCCTCATGTAGCTTCTGCTGGGCCTCTTGGGGCATCTTGCCTGGATTATGGGTCATGGACGAATTTGGGGTTTATTCTGAGCTTCCTGAGGCCTTTTGCCTTGGTCGTGGGTCGTGGTGAGATTTCTCAAGGACGGGGGTAGTTTCGGCGGGCTCTCGGGGGCTTCTGGGGAGAAGTTTTGAAGCCCCATTGGATCGTTTGGGGGTCCTCTTTGAGGCCTCGTGTATCTTCCCGGAGGCCTCTTGGGGGCCTCTTGGGGCCTCTTCGGGCTTTCTTGGGGGCCTTGGGGGCGTACTTGGGCCCGCAAGCTCGACATGCCCGTTCGCGAGGGGGGTTAATTATCTCATGTTCTCTCTCTCTCTCTCTCTCTTTTTTTCTTTCTCTCTCTCTCTCTCTCTCTCTCTCTCTTTCTCAGATCATTACTGGGGTCTGTTGGGGCCCCTCTGGGGGACCCCTTAAAGACAGTTCGGAAGGCTCTTGAAGTCTCATGGGGGCCGTTTGAAGGCCTCATGGGGCTTCTGTTGGGCCTCTTGGGGCATCTTGGCTCGGTTGTGGGTCATGGGTGAGAGTGGGGCTTGTTCTGAGCCTTCTGGGGGCTTTTCACCTGGGTCGTGGGTCGTGTGTGCGAGTTTTCGTGGACGTTTCTTGGGATGGTTTCGGAGGGCTCCCCAGTGCTCCTGGGGGCAAGTTTTGAGGCGCCGTTGACGCTTCCCTGGAGCCCATGAGGCCTCGTGGAGCTCGCCTGGGTTGCGCGTCGTGGGTGAGAGTGGAGCTTATTCTGAGCTCTTGGGGGCCTTGCGTCGGGGGGGCAATTTTCGAAGCCCCTTTGGAGTTTCTGAGGGGCCTCATTTGAGGCCCCGTGGAGCTTCCTGGAGGCCTCTTGGGGGCCTCTTGGGGGCCTCTTTGGGCTCTCTGGGGCGCCTGTGGAGACGTCCTTGGGGCGTACTTGGGCCCGCAAGCTCGAAATGCCCGTGCATTTTCCCCACTGGAGCTTTTATTGGGGGTGTTTTGGGGCTCTCCTAGGCTGTCCTGGGGGTCTCTTGGGCTCTCTTGGGGCCCCATTTGGCAGTTTTGGAGCCCCTTTTGGAGCCTCTTGAGCTGTCTTGGGGCGATCTTCGGGGCCTCTGAGCGCGATCTTGAGAGTCAAGCGGACCTTCTTGGACGCCGTGACAGCGCAAAAGAAGAATCTGCTGAACACGTGCGTTCTCCGGAATGGGACGATGTGTTGCTTCTTCGGGCTTCCTTGCGGATGCTCATTAGGGCCTTTCGAGGCGTTTTGTGGGCCACTTGGGCCGTCTTGGGGCCACAGCGGGTCGTCTTGAAGCTGTCTTGGACCGCTCCGGGAATCTGTGTAGCCATCTGAGGCGGTTCTGGAAACGCTCTCGAGGGTTCGGGGGGTCGTCTGAGGCTGGCTGAGCAGCTGCGAAGAGCTCCCGGGAATTTGCGGGATATCCCAGGAGTTCTCAGGAGCTCCCAGCAGTTGCCAGGAGCTCCCACGAGCAGCTGGGAGACTGGGGGTCGGGGCCCTTAAGACCCTTTCAGCCCCTCTACCTCTGAGGGCTGCAGGGGGCCTTGGGGCACTCCACTACGTGCTGAAGGCACGGTGGCGGATTTCAATTTAGCGTCATGGATGATACACGGTGAAGCTCGCCCTGAGGAGCCTGAGGCATTGCCTACCAAAGATAGCAATTACCAGGATTTTTGGAAGTCGTTGTACGTACACCAGAATTCGCAACTGCAGGGTGACGGTGTTTCGGAAGTTTGCCATTGCGGCCGTGAAGACCAGAAACGAAACAAAGATGCAGTTTTTGTCGAGGACCGCTTCATTACATTGCCTGGACATGAATCATCGCTTTCGTACTTTGGATGGTTTGGTGGCTGGTCGTTCCACGGATATTTCAATGCCTCGGGCGAGCGGCCCACTCAAGCCAGCTGCCCAGTTGGGAAGTGCACCTCGCCATTCCGTTGGACAATCAAGCAGCCAGGATGGCAGGATGCTGCAGGAGTCGTGACCCTGCTGAGTAATGTTGTCAAGAAGATGCAGCCCAAGCCGACTCACGTTGTGGTCAATTCTGGTAAGTGGGGTCATCTGAGTGTGCACGGCCTGAACAAGCTGTTTGCTGCTGGTGCTGAGATCCAGAGGCGTGATGGGATCCAGTTCATGTGGAAAACCGTATCCCATTCGAGAAGTGACACAAGCAGCGCGCATGATAAGTTTGTAGAGAAGGAGGTGAAGCTTGCGCGGCAATATGGGTGGGAAGTGTTTGACGCATACAAGATGACCTCCAGCTATCCTCTGCGAGGGCAGTACTACAAGGACGAGCTTCATTTTTCCCAGAGGGTCGTGACACGCCTCAACCGTTTGTACTTGGAGAAGCTGTTGAAGTCTCTGCAATAGCTATGATGGCTCCCAGGTAGGCGTGTCGTGTGATGGGCGCTAGGTGTAGTTGCAAGTGCGGCCGAACAGGTATGGCTTGCCTGAGCGTGGCCCGAGCGGAGAGACATTTGGACGGCGTGTCAGTCGACGTTCGTGTCCATACGTTGCAGCGTCATTGCCGAACATCACTGCCCAGGAAACCACCTCAACCCAACCCGAAGGCACCGATTTGCCTTCCATTTCCGGGGGGGGGGTCGGGGAACATCGAAACAAACATATGAAGCCCGTACCCGCCCAACCCGAAATTCGGGTCTTCGGGTCAGAACAGCAGACGTCGGAGGCAGGAAAACACAAACTAAAGATACGTATGTGGTGTGACCGCCAGGGGATGTGTGCGCCTGGGGCGCAAGAGCATGCATGTGACACGGGTGCGAGCGATCTCGGGGCAACGGTGCCACGTTAGGAGAGCTATGCCCAAGAGTGTGGCTTCCTCGCTCACATACGCACGCATATGACATGCGCGTAGTGTGCACAATACCGCGCAAGGCACATGGCGCACGCCGTCCGACAAGGGAGCCAGTGCGCACCTGGGCACAGGGAGATGGGGCAGGGATGGAGATGAGAGGAATACGATCTGGAACCTCCCGCGTGCTTGTAAGGGCGGACGCTGTTTGAGGTTGAGTGTCGGACAGTCGATGCAAGCTATCATTCTGGATCCTACAGGGCCCGAGCAGGTGTGTAAGGGCTGACGAGAACAGGCGGAACACATGTTGGCTTTTTGTTCAGTTCACTTGGCCCACAAGGTGTCGCCTGAAGGCGCAGCCCACAATTCTAAAACAGCACATTGTAATTCCGACACAAGACGGGAAGCACGAACCAGTTTGCATGCCGAGTTCCTCCAGAAGCCAGGCACGCGATCAAGCGGCAGCGACCTCTGTGGTTATAGGTGTTCTGATTCTTGCGTTCAGGGCCTCGGCTCTTCTGGCCGAGCGCAACATTCCCTGGTGCACAGCGCGGAACACAAATGGAGGCCCGGAAGCCAGCTGAGACAAACATGTATGTTCCCCCTTTCGGAAACCATACGGTAGGTTCGCGTCGTGTCGGCCAGCGGCGACCCCGCCGCGAGCGTTCAAGGTTGAACACCGCCAGTGGCCCAGAATCGGCCTGTATTGAACGATTGGGCGATCTAAGAGCCGCCGATCGTTCAAGGCTGAACGATCCACGCGGTGGTGCAGAAGCCAGCGCCCGGGGTCGTCACGACACGAACTTGCCGTCCTGTTTCAAAGGCCTTCGCGGGGCCAGTTCCGCCGACCCCGTAGGAAGAACGGCAAGAGAACGCAACAGGCGGGAAGAGACGGACACTTGGCGTCGCTCGGACGTGTGCATTTTTCCTTCGGCGAGGACCATCGAGGAGAATCCTTAATTTCAGGGAGTGGACGTCCGAGCGATGGCCAGGACAGCGGGAGGAGAGGAATGACGAGGAAGAGGGCAACGGGGAAGCGCCCCCCCAGGGACCCCCACAGGACCGCCCTGCGGACCCCCCGCCCCTCCCCCCTTCGCGGGGAAGGGGCGGACGGGAAGGAGCTTCCCTTCGACCCGATTGCGATTCGGGTGGGCGTACCTCGCGCTGGCTGGCTCGGAGAGCCCGAAGATGGCCGGACTGGGCCTGAGATCCCCCGAAGCAGGGGCACGGGAGTGCACCCACTGGAGACCCCTCCCCCCTCCAGCGAGAAAGAGGGCAAGGGGAACGGGTTTCCCTTCGACTCGCCTGCGATGCTGGTCGGCTCACCTAGGAGTCGGCGAGCTTGGAAAGCCCCCGGCGGCCACAGGAAACGAGGGAAGGGGGGGGGGGGCGCATGGGCCCGCGTTGGCCACAGGCGGAGGAGGGGGGAGAGCGTCGAACTTGAACGCCCTTCGGGCCCGCCGACGGGGTCGGTGGGTTGGAACACCTCGCTGCCGCCAATGCCTATCGACGGCGCGCGGTCGCGCGTCATCCTCGGCATCTGGCCAATCTGGACCACGCGGTGTGCAGATGCGTTCCCGCCGCCGCGTTCTGCTGCGGGTTTTTCGGGTCGGGCGAAAGGGGGGGATTGGGAAAGGGGGGGTACGAAATTTGCTGCATGCAGCTGTTTTCGGCCCCACCGAGGGGCCAGGAGGCGCCGGGAAAATCAGCTACGTGAGCTGATTCTCAACCCCCCCCTTTGCTATCCCCCCCTTTCGCCCGACCCGAGTTTTGGGGCGGATTGCAGCGTCTGGTCGTTGGGCTCTTGCATGAGAGTGCAAGCTCTGCTCAAGGGCTGGGCCTCGTGCGACCGCGTGCGCATGCTGGCCCAGACTCGAGCAGATCCTGGAGGCTCGTTCTTCATCCTCCTCCTCCTCCTCCTCCTCCTCCTTCTCCTCCTCCTCCTCCTCCTCCTCCTCCTCCTCCTCCTCCTCCTCCTCCTCCTCCTCCTCCTCCTCCCCCATACTCCTCCCTCCATTCCCTCCCTTGTCGTCTTCGTCGTTGCCACTCGCGTCACGCTGGTCGCTCGTCGCCGTTGCTCCGTTTTGCCATCGCTGGCTCGTCTTCGTCCTTGTCGTCGTCTCTGGTTGTTTGTTGTTTCCGTTTGGACCTCGTGCCCTGCTGTTGGCGCCGCGCGCGCGCGCGGCCAACCTCGATTCCTCGCAATCCTGGATTCTTCTTTTTCTTCTTTCTGGTCTGGCTTGGATTATGTCGGGCGTGTCCCCCTACGGGGGGATTTCCAACGACAAATAGAAAATACCCCAAAAATACCCCCAAAAGGCCCAAACTATTCAAGAAATAGTCCCCAGACTATTTTTGGATCATTTTTTGACTATGTTTGGAGGGTATTTTTATTTGTTGTCGAAAATCCCCCTGTGGGGGGACAGGCCCGACTTAAGGCTTGGAGCGTGTCGTCTTATTTCCTTCACCTCTCTTCCCCGGACTCCCGTCCTTCCGCGCCCATCTCCGTTTCTCCTCCTTCTTCTCCCCCTTTCACCCCCCCTCGTCCATGCTCGAGGTGCAGACGTGAACTGGGCGAACAACGAGTCCATGGGGCACCCTGCTGCTAGAGAAGGCCACTTGGACGCCTTGGAGGCAGTATTTCTCTTGGGGGGTAACTGCCGAAATGCTGCGACAGCCAGCATCGCAGTGCGCCCCCTCCTCTTCGCAAGCTTCAAGTTTCAGCTCCAGCATCGCAGTCAAGCGCTCGATTACTTGACCAAACGTCCCCAAAACGGTGAGTTCCTGCAATGCGCTGCGCAAACCAAGTTGCGCAATTGATTTTTACAAACGAGTTGGCACCTCCCATGCTCTTGCAAACATCCCACCCACCCTCCCGCAACTTAGTTTGCAAAATCCGTGCGGCGGCGATTGCGATGAGTGCTTGGCGTTGGCTGGTGCATCTCTGCGGCCGCGCAGCACGCGCGCGCAGCGGCCAGGTAATTTGGCGCGACCGACGCGGCCGCGGTGGCGCTAACCGCTGGAAACATCCCAGTGGGCACTCCAATGCGACTCGGCGACTTGGGCGTGCGCGGTATCATGGCAACGTCGACAACGGCAGACACGACGATGGTACTGACGATGCTGGTGGCGATGTTGACAGCGACGACGGCGCGGCCAGTGCGGGCGCAGATGCTGACCGCGCCGGCGACGATGACGGCGTCGCCGCGTCGGTGATTGAGGTTTTGGGAAGAGTTCGACATGCGCGCGCGGCCGGCGCGCGAGAGTGGCCCGCCCGCATGGTGTTCTTTGGCGCGGATCGTGCCCCCCCCAGCACGCGCGCAAGGGCGCGCGAATGATTCTGGCATGCGGCGCTAGAGGCCTGTTTGGCACACGTCCATGAACGCGTGGAAAAGAAACGATAATCTTTGCGGAATAATTCGCATGGGCGCGAGCGCACGCTTTTTTGAAAATTGACGTTGCGAAAACATGTGATTGCCTTTGTGTGTTTGGACTTTCGGTTTTGAAAACGCTGCGAAACCGAAGGTTCTGTGACCGATCCTGGCATGCGCGCGACGACGTGCGCGCGTGTGCACTTCGTCAATTTTTTGCAAGGGGTTCTCGCGACGGCACGTGCGCAAGGGCTCTCGGACGATTTCGGCATGCGCGCCCGAAACCCGTTTGGTAGCATTTTCAGAAAATTATGAAACAACCTATGTTCTTCTAACACATACCCAACAGTATTGATAAGCAAGCGCGCTCAAGTTTTGTTTGAACATCCGTGTCGTGAAACCCTGTGTTTTCTGGTGTGTTTTTTGGACACTCGATTATGCAAATTCTACGAAACCGAAGGTTTTTAACAGATTTCAGCATGCGCGCGACGACACGCGCGTGCGCACTTCGTCATTGTTGTTGCTGTTGGTGGGTTTTTGAAATCCGCTGGTTTTTGGTAAACAAGTGCGCGCGCATTGTGTTTTTTTGTTTTGCGGCAGAGGATGGCGGGGGGGGCGATACCGGTTCGGCTCGGATGGTATGTGTTCACTTTTGGGACTGGGACGGGCGATGGGGCAGAGCCATACGAAAAAGGGGGCGAACATCCCGGGGGGTGGGGGTAGAGTGTATTCGAACCCGAAATTGTCATTTCCACTGCCCGCGCAATTATCACACCCGGCCGCCCGCAAATTTGTGTGCACAGTTTCTGCAGCGGCGATTGCAATGGCTGCTTGGCGTTGGCTGGCGCATCGATGCGGCCGCGCTAGCGCACACAGGCTCGCGCGCAGGGTGGCCAGCTAGTCAGGCGCGACCGACGCGGCCGCGGTGGGCCCTACCGCTGGGGACTCCCGAGCGCGTCTCGCAGGCCGCGCTGACGCGCACCCTCACTTCAGCGCGAGTCGGTGATTCCGGCGGGCGCAGTACCGTGGCGACGTCGACAGCGGCAGGCACGATGATGATACTAGCAATGCTGGTGACGACGACGACGACGCCGACAGCAAGGCATATGACGGTGCCAGTGCTGATCACGCCGATGGCGATGATGGTGTCCACGTGTCGGTGATCCGGATTTTTTTCGTCATGCGCGCGCGGCCGATGGACGCGGCTGGCCTGCAGAATTTTTATGACAAGCGCGCAAAGGCTTTCGAATGATTTCGACCCGCGAGCACGTGAGGACTGCTTGGTCGCATTGGATGAACCAGAACGCGCGCGCAGACTGTTTTGAACTGTCATGCTGTAACACCGCTCAATGTTCCCATGTGATTTCGGTAACCTCGGTCTTGAAATCTTCATGGGACCCGTGGTGTTTGTTGAAGAATGTCGGCGTGCGCGCGCGACGACGCGCGCGTGTGGGCGTTGCCCCATATTCGAAACATGGGTTTCTGAAATTGATGATTTGTGTTCAACGAGTGCGCGCGCATGATTTCATTTGTCCGGGGTGATGCGGGGGTGAGTCGATAATACCGGCTTTGCTGGGATTGTACGAATTCATGTTCAAGATGAAGGCTGGGGGAGGACCATGAGTAAGATGTGTTACCCCACTGAGTGCCGATCAGATTGGTGGAGGTGGGGGGGGGGGTAGATCCTATTTTTTTAAAGAAAGGAGAACCTATGTGGTCCAATCTAGGTGGTGCAATCCATGTGGTGCAAACCTCTGCTGCACAAAACAATGCAAGGCCATGCGCGGAAACGCGTAGTATTGTGTCGGAATGCAGCGCGATGCAACGCTTCGCAAAGCAAAGCAAAGCAATGCAGAACAATACACAGAATGCACAGCAATCCGAAGCAACGCAATGCAATGCAAACCAATGCAAACCAATGCAAACCAATGCACAGCAGGGGGAACTAACGCGAAGCAGCGCAAATCAATGCACACAGATGCAATGCACAGTAGTGCAACGCGATGGCAATGCGAAGCAATGCCATGCAACGCAATGCGATTCCAGTGCAATCCACAGCGGACGCATTGCACTGCGATTGCAACGCGATGCAACGCAATGCAGCGCGGTGCGATTGCAGCGCACTGCAATGCGATTGCAAATCATTGCGATTGCAGTGCAGCGGGGCGGCGTCGGCGGGCGGCAACGGG
>CAUYUJ010007280.1:0-92500 GCA_963575745.1 Prorocentrum cordatum | reverse complement strand
GCTCTTGCATTTTGTTTCAACGAATGTGCCCGGCGCTAAGGCGACAGCCACATGTTGAAAACGCCACGCCCTCAATATGTGTTTGAAACGAATGTGCGCGGCGCTAAGGCGAGAGCCACATTTTGAAATCGGCCCGCCCTCAACCCGTGAAACTCTTGTAAATGTTTAAAACACATGTACGCGGCGCTCAGGCGAGAACCACATTTTGAGCTCCAGAATCATAAATGGTGAGAAAGTCTAAGGCGAAACGCCCGGCCCGCCCTAAACTCTGGCCTCGGGGTGCGACAGGGAGGAGTTATCTATAAGGAGAAGGAGTCAAGGAGGAGGAGGAGGAGGAGGAGGAGGAGGAGGAGGAGGAGAGGGAGGACGGGGGGAAGAGGAGGAGGAGGAGGCGGAGGAGGACGACGAGGAGGAGCAGCAGCAGCAGCAGCAGGAGGGCGACTACGGGGACGAGGACGGTGAAGAGGACGATGAGGCGCAAGAGAAAGAGCACCTGCGGCAGCTTCTTTGGCCACACGCGGGCCCCTAGAGCAACTGGACTCCGTCCCTTCATGGGGCCCGCTCTCCGGGGCGCCCCCCCCCGTTCCCTTCTGAGGCCCCCGACGGTTTCAGGAGCCAGATCATTCGGCGACCAGCTCAGCTCCCAGGGCTTTGATTGCCAATGTCC
The DNA here is from genome assembly GCA_963575745.1 of Prorocentrum cordatum. Lineage (NCBI taxonomy): Eukaryota > Dinophyceae > Prorocentrales > Prorocentraceae > Prorocentrum > Prorocentrum cordatum. Next base: position 91,833 of record CAUYUJ010007280.1, on the reverse strand, counting down.
CAGACGGCTCCCGAGGAAATGGCTCCTTGAGATCCCTTTCGCTGCGTTGGGGCTGGGCCCGGGGTGCCGAGTACGGAGTTCTGGTGCTGGTGGTTCCTGCTGCTCTCATGAATCGCGTCGGCATCGGAAAAACAAAGACCCACGACGCCAGAGGTCCTCTCCGGCATCCGACGGCGTGACTTGTTCGAGCCGCGGCACGGAATGGCCCGGCCCCTGCCCCCGGGGGGCCAGCCGCCTGCCGCTCCCGAGGGGCGTTTTGGGCGGCCCTGGGGCCAGCGGGCGGCCCCCGCGGGCCGAAAGCTCGAAGAACGATCGCTGGCTGTCGAGGAAGGGAAAGCTCAGCACCGTTGCAACGGCCCCAGCCCCCCATATCTCCATCCCGATGCAGGCCCCCACCGTCTCAGCACCCCATGTGGGCATACAGTCGGGGCCCCGAAGAAGGAACCCTTTTCGCTGGGGAGGGGCTCCGTGTTCCTGAAGTGTTTCACTGCTTGCCTTATGTGTTCCTTTGGTTTTCGATGGGAAATCGAAGTTGAACTTATGGACAAAAAGGGGCCTCGTTCCTTATTTAGGGTTCCTCAGGTCAACGCCCCGACTGTATGCCCCTCGCGACCCGAAGGAATCCGCCTGCATCCCCATCCACGGGGGCAAATCGGCCAGTATAGGGCACAGGCCACGCCCATATGGGGATGGGGGCCGGCTGCACGGTGCTCAAAAACGCCATAACCATAGCCTTCTGGCGCTCCGCGGGGACTTCTTGGATCTGCGCTGGGCCCCCCCCCCCTGGCGGCGCCTCCGGCGACGTCCGTAGTGCGCTCCGCGCGCCAGGGAGGGGGGCCCAGCGCAGATCCGAGACATCCGCTTTTTTTTGTCGCGGCCGCGGGCGAAGGCGCACACGGCGAGTCGTAAGTCCGGGGCGCGGGCCTACTCATCGACAACAGCAAACTAGAGCCGACAACCTCCGAGACATCCGCGCGGAGCGCCAAAAGTTTATGCCTGTTCCGTTCTTGTGTCTGCTGGGTTGACAAAGGTCAGGCCGTCGGAGATCTGGGTTGGGAGCCATGCGCTGGGGGGCCATGGCTGCCGAGCGCCCCGCGCCCGTCCGCGCGGGCTACTCGCCGGCCAGCGGCACGGACTCCGAGCTGGGCGACGTGGAGGCCGAGCCGGTGGCGGCGGGGCCGCCGGTGCTCGCCGTGAAGCCCAGACGTCCAGCGTTCTGGGGAAAGTCGGGGCAGATGGATTCTCAGACATGCTCGCGTCGTGAAAAAAAGTCAGGACGGGAGGTTTTGGGCCATTTTCGGCCCGGGGGGGCCCTCGCCAGGCCTCGGGGCTGTCAAAAAACGGCTCAGGACGAGAAGGCGGTCCCGGGGAAAGGGTCGAGACTTCCAGGGACGCCGTCCTGAAAAAAAGGACGGCGCATGTCTGGGTATGTTTCTGGTTTTGTTGTTTTGTTGATTTCATGTTGCTTTGTCCAGCCGTCCAGGCAGAGGATCGGGTACAGCCAGGACCGCAGGTAAGGGGACCCGGTAAGTAGTAGGGCCCCAGAGCCCCGAAATTGGCCAGAATGCCGTAGCTGGTGCTTTTTTTCGGGTGACGGCAGTTCTGGTCAGAAGAGCGGGGCGGGGGGGGGTCCCCCAGTACGTATCACTACTACGAACCAGGCCCCACCGAACCCAGTTCTGCCAACGCACGAGAGGTTTTGTCTTCGTTGTTTTTACCCCCCGGCGATGCACGGGCGTGACCGGGGAATCGGAGGGGGGCGGGGGGCGCGGCCGAATAACAGAAATCAAGGGAGGAAAGACCGCCCGGACCCGATAATCGGCGTTGAGCGGCCCTGGGCGTTTACTAAACAGCCCTGCCTCGTTCGATTCCTTGGGTGCGTTTACTAAACGGCTTCGCATGTCGGGTTGATTATTACGAGGGTGTTTTTTGTGTATAAGTATATATATATATATAGAGATCATGGCTCTTGGAGGAAGTCGAGTCGGGGCGTATGCTCTCCGCAGTGTTCGGCCTCCGGCTCTCAGCTCCGGGACCGTCAAGACACCCAGGCCCCCGACGACATTCAGAGGAGGAAGAGGTACCCATACCGGTGCGCTCCGTCGTTCTCCTTTCTTAAACTTTTTGGGGCCTCCTGGGAGGCCATCGCAGGCCACGGCTGGATTCGCCTCGAGATCCTGGTCAGAACGCCCCCCAGGAGAGGTCCGGGGAGTACAGTCGAGGCCCTGAAGAAGGAACCCTTTGCGTTGGGGAGGGGCTCCGTGTTCCTTGATTGCTTCACAGTTTGCCTTGGGTTTTGCTTTGGTTTTCGATGGGAAATCGAAGTCCAACTTTTGGATCTAAGGGGCCTCGTTCCTTATGTAGGGTTCCTTGGGTCAACGCTCCGACTGTAGCGTCATGGGTGCCGTTTGGCTTCCCCAGACATGGCATGGTTGTTGCCAACCCCGCGGTGGCTGTTCCCTGCTATTGGTCGGGCCTCCGAGGCCGTCCTGGGCCCTGCACACATGGACCTGGGAGGACAAGTTGTCCCCGGGGAAGCGGTCGTGACTCCTGGGGCCGCGGGGTGAGACAGCCAGGTCGGCAGATCTCAGGGGACACCTCGGTCGGCAAAGCCTGCCCTGGGGAACAGATCTGATCCGGACACCGGGGGGGCGGGCCCACGGTGGTGGGCAAATTTTCCATTACCGCTACCATATGTAGACGGGGGAGAAGGGAGGATGAGGAGGTTCTCCTCCTCCTCCCCCTCCTCCTCCTCCTCCTCCTCCTCCTCCTCCTCCTCCTCCTCCTCCTCCCTCTCCTACCTATGGTAGTGGTGGTGGAAAATGGGCCAGTCACACGTACGGAAAGCAACATCGGGGCATCGGGTGTCTGGGAAGGGAAGGGGGCACCAAGAGGAGCGGGCTGGACTCCTTGGGCTTCCCCCCGAAGGCCAGCTCTGCGTCTCGGGCCGTCCTCTAACGCTCTGGGCGACCAGAGCCCAGGGCCCAACACACGACCGCGCCGCAACAAAAAATGCCACGGGGGGGTCTTCGGCCAATCTCGGCCTCCGGGGGCCCTCGCGGGGCCGCGGGACCGTCGACGAAGCGACTCGGGACGAGCAACCGGTCCGGGGGAAGGGGTCGGGGCTTCTAAAGACGCCGCAGGGTCGGACCGAGGTAGAAGGTCGAGATCGGTTCGGGGAGGTTGCCCCAATGTTCTTCGTGTCTGTTGGATGTTCGTGCGTCCTGGGGGAGGGTGCCCTCGAGTGCTCTTCAGTTTGGCCAGCGGAGGGTCTGATGCTCTTGCAGGATGCTCTTCTGTCCCAGTCCGGCCGTATTGGAAAATCAAGACAGCGCATGTCCGGTGACTCCTCTACAGGACACGTTTCCCAGGCATCTGACGCTTCTCGACCCCTGCCCCGGGGCCCGTTTCGCACCCCGGGAGCCCGTCTTCTCGTTGGTCCCGCGGCCGAGGACTGGCCCCCGAGCGGCGAGAACCATTGCCGCTCCTATCTTTTCGAGGCGCTGGCTGTCTGGGCTCGCACTGCTCGAGTAGGGGATATGCAACTTTCCCAGGTTGCCCTTGCATCCTTCCCCTTCGGCCCATCCTTGGCCGCCTTCGCTGGCGGCGCAACGCTCACAAAGTGTCGGCATGGCCTTCGAAGGCCTTGGCATCCTGAGCCCCATCCACCGGACAGTAAAGCATCCCCAACCCTTCACCTTGTTGTATCTTCTAATGCACGGGATTGAATGTGGTTCGATTGCCGCAGCAGGCTGGGAGGTTATTCCTTCCAGAGTTTTTATCGCAATTTTGATCTTCATCACATGCAAAACACCATGAATGATCCTCACTGTCATCTTCTGAGGATGTCTCCGGCTAAACGCAGCAGTTCCGGAGATGTGCCGAATTCGTCACTATCATTGCTCCGATGCTGCCTCAATTCAACCGCAGGTTTTCGCAAAAGGCAGCTGTCGCGAGCATGTACCACGTCACCACAGTATTTCACAGGAGTTGTCCTCTTACCGCATCTCCAAAGAGGCCGTCTAGAAGGATCATAGAGACTCTTGAAGACTGATCTTCATGACCGATCCAGACATCCTAACATAGATATCTCAGGGTGCAAATAAGTATCCCGCCTGGACCCCGAACTGCATTACGGGTTGAATGCATAAGCTGATATGTTCCAAAGCTGAAATCTTCGTGGAATTCACAACAAATCGTTCAATGTTGGTAGATCTACGAACACGGTGCCGATTTGAAGATTCGACGAACAAGCCAGTTCGATTATGTAGTCGATCTCCTACTCGACTGTTGGAAGCCCCCCCCAAGAAGTCGAGCTCAAGGAACAACGCTGGGGTCGAAAAGTTCCATCTGCTCTCAGGTGCGCTGGGCGTCGGTCCGCGCGGGCTACTCGACGGCCAGCGCCACGGACTCTGGCGGCTGGCTTAGTGCGCAAGAGGAGTGGCACCTTTCCGGTGCGGGCCGGCAGGGGTCCTCCCCGTCGGGATCGGAGAGAATCTTTGGTCTGCGATCGGTCTGGCGAAGTCCTTTCGGGCGACGCGCGGGAGGCCCAGGCACGGGCCTGATTCATGGTGGCCCTGATGGCCCTGAGGTTCTGGTTTCACGGCTGATTGGTCAGGTCCGCGATCGGGCGTCCCTGACGACACTCAAACAGTTCACCTGGGACTCATCGCTGGCCTCGCTGTTTTCGGACGGGGCTGCAACGAGGATAAACCCGCTCCCGAGCGTTCCAGAAGGCTCCCAGAGTATTCCGGAACACCAGCGGACCTCAGAGATGTTCGATTTGTCCTCACCCGAAGTTATCCTCGTCCTAGCTTCGTCTTGTCTAGTTTCGCGGTTGGCTGGTCAGAGCAATGCTCGGGCGTCCCAGGCGACCCTGGAACAACAGGTCACTCGGGACCCAGCGCTGGCCTGGCTGACGTCCTGCTGCCCCCCCGACGTCGCGATCTCTTCCTCGCGGCGTGAGCCCCCCGGACGCCTATGCGGGCCCCTTTCCCGGGACCGCCTCTGCCTCCTGCAATTGCCGTTCTGGGGTGGCCCCGGTGCCCAGCAAGGGGCAAAGGGCCCCTCGTGACATTCGCTCGGACGCGTGCATTTGTTTCTCGCCGAGGACCATCGAGGAGCATCTTGGATCCTCGTGCGGGAAGAAACGCGCACGGAACCCCAAAATGCACGGGGGAAGGGACGCCCGAGCGATGGCGAGCTCCGCGAGTCCGACGACTGCCAAAAGCCTCCAGTCGTGTCTTCTTTGTTTCGCGGCGCGGCGGGGGTCCAGGAGCCGCGAGGCCCCCCAAAACCGCGCACCGAAGGCCCCACCGCTGCGTTCCCGGGCATGCGGCGTGGCTTTTCCAGGACGGCGCCCCTGGAAGTCCCGACGCTCTCCCCGGCACCTCTTCTTCGTCCTGCATGAGTCGTCTTCTGCACGACGGTCCCGGCGAGGGCCCCCCGGGGCCGAAGATACCCAAACACCTCCCGTCCAGATTCTTTGCACGACGCGAGCCCAGACATCCGACGTCTCGATTTTTTCGAGACACGGGCCCCCAACCTCCCGACCACTTCCCCGGGACCTGTTTTTCATCCCGAGTCGTTTTTTGACGGTCCCGAGGCCCGGCGAGGGCCTCCAGAGGCCGAAAACGATGAAAAACCTTTGTCTCGATTTTTTCGAGACGCCCGATGTCTGGGAGCACGTCTGCATGTAGCGTCTGCTCGGCGTGTCGCGCCACCCGTGCTGGTCCGCCGCGCGTCGGCCCCCCGCGCCAATCGCCGCGCCCCTGCCCTTATAGAAGGCGCACGCCCCGCGGAGCAGAGCGAGAGCGGCACGCAGCCCGCCATATGTACTGCGGGGCGCAGCGCGCCGCGTCGGCGCCGCCGCCGCGCGCGCGGACGCCCCACGCGGAGGGCACCCCACTTCCTCGTCCTCCCCCTCCTCCTCCCCCTCCTCCTCCCTCCTCCTCCTCCCTCCTCCTCCTCCTCCTCCTCCCCCTCCTCCTCCTCCTTCTCCTCCTCCTCCTCCTCCTCCGACCCCAGACGGGATCGCGTCGCGAAAGAGTCAGGGCGGGTTTTTTTGTGGGCTCGCTTCGGCCCCGGGGGGGCCTCGCCGGGCCTCGGGGCCGTCAGAAAAGGTTTCAGAGCGAAGAACCGGTTCCGGGGAAGGGGTCGGGCTTTCAGGGACGCCGTCCTGGAAAAATCAGGACGTCGCTTTGGATTGACCCGAGTCAGAAGATCCCCGACTATCCAATGGGAACGAAGAATGCCATAAACATAAAATCTCGGAGGTCCGCGCGGATTTCTCGGATCGGCGCTGGACCCCTCTCCCTGGCGCGCGTGGCGCGCCAGGGGCGGCGCCGGAGGCGCCGCCAGGGCGGTCCAGCGCCGATCCGAGAAATCCGCGCGGACCTCGGAGATTGTATGATTCTGCCGTTCTTCGTTCCCCTGATATCCACGGGATCGCGCCCCGGAGTCCAGAACCGCAAGGGCGCGGACACGAAGAGACGCCCGCCGCTCGTGAGGGCTCTCTGGGCCGCGCGGCCCCCACGAGGCGCGCACGCGAAGGCCGCCGCGGCGCGCAGTCAGAGGGGCTGCAGGTCTGCCTGGGCACGCGCCCGGTGTGCGCTTTTGATCCGTCCGCGGCCCTGGATCGGAGGCGGATCGACCTCCTACCCTGACACGTCGATTAAGGAATTGGCCGTCTTCGGTTCGCGAGAGGGCGTCGCGGCCGTCATTTTTGCGGGTCCAGGTCGGTCGGTTTGGGTCCCAGGCCGTTTTCATGAAGGGGAGGCTTACTAAAGGGAGGTTTGTCCACCGCCGACTGGAGGTCCAGCTGCCGCTTCCCCCCGGGGGGGGGTAGATGTCCGCCCCGGATCTGTGTCTGACGGCCCCGGACCTGCGTCGTAAGAAACTCAGGGCGGCAGGCTTTTAGCTCTTTTCGGCTCCGGGGGGGACCTTCGCCAGGCCTCGGGGGACCGTCCCAACATCGATGGCATGCAGGACGACAAAAACCGGTCTTGGGGAAAGGGTCGGGACTTCCAGGGACGCCATTCTGAAAAATCAGGGCGGCACATGTCTCGGGGGCGGCAAAGAGGGGGGTGATGACTAGGCGGGGTGGATATCATGGCGGGGCCCATGATATTTCCCTAGATTTCATGGCGCCCCTTCTCATTTCATTCCGTCCCTGGTCCCCCCGCTGGGCCGCGCACATGCCCCCGGTCATGATTTGCACCCTCCCCCCTCTTGGACACCCCCCTCTGGGCCGCTCCCGAGTGTCTGGGGCCCCACTTGCCGCCCCGCGCCCGCTGCCAGGGGCACAGCACTGGCTGGCCGCCCCGGCCGGTGCGCTGCGGCTCCCGCCGCGTGAGCGCCCTCCCTCCCTTCCCCCGGCCCGCGGCCGCCCCCTCCCCCCTTTTTCTCGCTCTTCAAGCAGGGGCGGAGCGTCCCGGCTCGCCTGTAGCCCCACCAAACACTGCTCGAAGAACTTTTTGTGGTATGCACGAAATGTTCTTAGAACATTTCTGGTTGAGACTGTTTCGGTTTAACACATCGAGTTAATGTTCTAAGGACATCGTTTTTATTATTGAGCATTATTGGGTTCTAAAACATTTCGTGGTATGACTAAAGGAATGCCGGGACGGTCGGTCCCTGCTCAAGCTCTTGCCGCCAGACAGTCAGCGATCTCGTTGCCCGGCTTTCGCGCGCGCGCGCGTGCGAGCTGCCTCTTGGCCGCGCTGCGGCGAAGCTGCCGTGTTCGACGGTCCCGGGGCCCGGATCGAAGAAAGTGCGCCTGTTGACCAAAGACCGCACGCATGAGCGCCGCAACGAAAACGGTGTCGACTGCGCCGGCATTGGCGCGTCAGCTGCCCGCGCGAGGTCGCGCTTAGCTGCCCTTGCTTCCGGTGTGGCGTGCCGCGCTGGCGGCCCGCGTCGGTCACCTCGCAGCGTCGCTCCCTCGACCTGCGTGAGGCCCGTTTACGTTCGTCGTTCGTCTGTGCGAACACCGACGACGACGACGACGACGACGACGACGACGACGACGACGACAACGAAGACGACGACGACGACGACGACGACGACGACGGCGACGACGACGACGACGACGACGACGACGACGACGACGACGACGACGACGACGTCGAGGACGACGACGACGACGTCGAGGACGACGACGACGACGACGGTCGTCGTCGACGACGGTCGTCGTCGCCGCTGTCGTCGGGGAGATCTTCGCCTGCGCGCGGCCGAGGCGGGGACGCCGGGCCGGCGCCGGCGCTTTCGGAGCCTCGGTGCGCCTCGCCGCTGCGGGGGCGCCTCGGCGGCGGGGCCCGCCGCGTGCTGGCGCAGTGGCGCGCCCTCGCCACGGGCGCGGCGGCGCTCGCCCTCGCGGGCGCGTGCTACGCCGCTCACCGAGGACCCCTGGGGCTCTTGAGTTGCAGCCGCGGAGGGCTTCTGGCCCTCCAGATAGGGGGGATCAGTGTTTTTTCTGCGCGGGCTGGTCTTGACGGGCTGTGACCCCAAGCGATACTTGGAAAATGCTGTTTTTTTGTTTTTTCTCCCGCGGCGGCCACCGCTGATGATCGGAGGAGAGGAGGGTGCCTGATGCTGATGCTGATGATGATGATGATGCTGGTGATGATGATGATGATACTGATACTGATACTCATACTGATACTGATACTGATGATGATGATGATGATGATGATGCTGATAATGCTGATGATGATGGTGATGATGAGGATGAGGATGAGGATGAGGATGAGGATGAGGATGAGGATGAGGATGATGATGATAATGATGATGATGATGATGATGATGATGATGATGATGATGATGACGATGATGACTAGGATGAGGATGAGGATGAGGAGGAGCATGAGGATGATGAGGATGATGAGAGCGATGAGGAGGAGGAGGAGGAGGAGGAGGAGGAGGGGAAGGACAAGGAGGGGAAGGACGAGTTCAATTTCCGGCCTAGAGCTTCGGGGGGAGGGGCCAGGCGGCCAGGCAGTACCGGAGACTCTCCTGACTTATGCCCGCGCGGAAACGCGCAGCACGTGCCGTGTTCAAGGAGTCCGCGTTCACGAGCTGAGTGTTGGCTCGGCACGTGGTGGCCAACATGTTGGCGAACGCGCCCAGACCTACAGTCGGGGCGCATCCGTGCAAAGATATGGGTTCTCTTGTGTCCTGTCCATCTCTTCGCATGTGCTCTGAGTGTTCGGACTGAGGGTGCTCTTGTTGGAGGCGGTGTTACCGTCGGAAGAGCCTCGTGTCGTGTCGCGTGTCCTCCCGTATGCGCCCCGACTGTACGTGTCCAGTTTATGTGTTGAGCTCCGTGTCCACACGCTGCGGGTTGCGTGTTGCGTATCGGGGCAGCCCTGCCGGGATTCAAGGTCTGTTCGTGGGAGCCTTGGGCGGCGACGTTGAAATCGGCTTTCCCCGCATTCGGACCGCATTTGCCCTTTCCTCCTGTTCTTCCTCGCCTTTCCTGTTTCTCCTCCCCCTCTTCGCTCTTCTCGTCTTCCTTGTGCTAGGCGAATCTGGTGCAATCTGGTGCACATCTGGTGTCAGATGTGTTCCAGATCTGGTCCACGTCAGGCCCAAATCGGACAGCGCCGGGGGCCGAGTAGGCTCCCGTGGAACAGAAACCACACTTGGGAAATCGCAAGGCACCGATACCGCTGCTCCCTGGACCTCTCCCGGGGTGCGTTCTGACCAGGATCTCGAGGCGAATCCAGCGGTGGCGACGAGGGCCTCCCATGGAGGCACCAGAACGAGGAAAACGGGCGAGGGGGGGAGAGGTGAGAGGGTACTCCGGATTCCATAACAAAGTGGGGGGGGTCACATTCGGGGGGGGTCTAATTTGAGCTGTCTTGGAGGGTTCGGGGGGGTCTGGGCAAAGGGCCGCCCTTTCATGGATAGTCTGGGGGGGTCTAAACTTCTTGTCTGGGAGGGTTGTGACCCCCTCCCTTTTGTTACGAAATCTGGAGTGCCATTTCCTCCTCCGACAAACTGGGGGCCGGGAGCCTTCGGAGGCGTCCGTCGCTTCCTGGAGGTGCTTCTCGCAGTGCGGGGCGCGCTCCTGCGGCGGCGCCTCGCGCCGAGGGCGCGCTCCGCGGGGGGGGGGAGGGGGGCCTCGGGGGTCGTCCGAGGAGCGGGCGCCCGAGGCGCGCCGAGGTGTGAGAGCCACCCGTGGGAGTCGGAGGCTTCCCAGGCGGCTTCTCTCGGGCCGGACGACAAGCGGGGGATATTGGGGAAAGGGGGGGGTACGAAATTTGCTGCATGCAGCTGGCTTCGGCCTCGCCGAGGGGCCCATTCCTCGAGACATAGCCGCCTCCGACGCTGGGAGGCGCCGGGAAAATCAGCTACGTGAGCTGATTCTCAACCCCCCCTTTGCTATCTCCCCCTTTCGCCCGACCCGATTCTCGGAAGCGGGGGGAGGTCTAATGCGCTGCTCGTTTTGGGGACCCAGACATGATCGCGTCGTAAAACGAAAATCAGGACGGGGGAGGTTTTTGGCTATTTTCGGCGGGGCCCTCGCTGGGCCTCGGGGCCGTAAAACAACGGCTCGGGACGGGAGGCTTCTGAGGAGGCTTCTGAGGAGGCTTCTCGGAAGCGGGGGGATCAAGCAGCGGCGAAGCGTCCTGGCTCGCCTATAGCCCTACCAAACAATGTTCTAGGAACCTTTTGTGGCTTCCACGAAATGTTCTTAGAACATTTCTGGCAGAGTCTGTCTTGTTTTGTCACATCGGGCTTATGTTCTAAGAGCAGAGGTTGTGTTCTTAGCACATTTTCGGGTTCTAAGAACATTTCGTCGTAGGACTATAGGAATGCAAGGACGGACGGTCGGTCCCTGCTCAAGGGGAGGTCTAATGCGCTGCTCGTTTTGGGAGCCCAGACACTAGCGCGTCGTAAAGAAAAAATCAGGACGGGAGGTTTTTGGCCATTTGCGGCCCCCGGGGGCCCTCGCTGGGCCTCGGGGCCGTGAAACAACGACTCAGGACGAGAACCCGATCTTGGGGAAAGGGTCGGGACTTCCAGTGACGCCGTCCTGAAAAAATCAAGACGTCGCATGTCTGGGGGCCTTCCTCGGGCCCACCTAACCGCTCGTTTCGACTCCAGTTCGACTCATGTTCGACTCAGGTTCGACTCATGTTCGACTCAGGTTCGACTCAGGTTCAACTCAGGTTCGACTCAGGTTCGACTCAGGTTCGACTCTAGTCGAATGACGTTCGACGCAGCTTCGACGCACGCGTGGAGCGAGTGGCTCCAGGAAGGTTTCCAGAATGGATATTTCTGTATCTTTCTGTCCTGCATGTTTCTGTTGGCCCAAAACCTCCCGTCCTGCATATTTCTGTCACGACGCGATCCTGTCTCCCGCCAGGAGCCTGTGGAGCTTGCGCACACCCGGCGCAGTGGAAAAATCCGTTCCTCCGTTCCTCCTCCTCCTCCTCCTCCTCCTCCTCCTCCTCCGCCTCCGCCTCCTCCTCCTCCTCCTCCTCGCTCCTCCTCCTCCTCCTCCTTCTCCTCGCTCCTCCTTCTCCTCCTTCCCCTCACCCTCTCCTCCTCTCCGTCCTGCACACGCCAGCAAGCCTCCCACACCCCTACGGCCGACCGCGGCCCCCGCCGCCAGGAGCCGCGGGGGCCGCGCGGCGGCCGCACCGGGCGGAGCTCGGCACCGAGGACCTGATCATGGAGCAGCAGGGCCCCGCGTGCGGCCCCGTGCTGCAGGACCGCCGGGAGTCGGAGGCGGCCAAGAGGCCAAGAGGAGGAGGAGGAGGAGGAGGAGGAGGAGGAGGAGGAGGAGGAGGAGGAGGAGGAGAAGGAGGAGCGAGGAGGAGGAGGAGGAGGAGGAGGAGGAGGAGGAGGAGGAGGAGAATGGGGAGGAGGAGGAGGGCAGGAGGAGGAGGAGGAGGGGAGGGAGGAGGAGGAGGAGCGAGGAGGAGGAGGAGGAGGAGGAGGAGGAGGAGGAAGAAGAGGAGGAGGAGTTGGTGACCGGGCGCCAGACTGGATTCTTCCCAGACATGGTCGCGTCGTAAGAGAATCAGGACGGTAGGTTTTTGCCAGTTCTCGGCCTCGCGGCGCCCTCGCTGTGCCTCGGGACCGTCAAAAAACGACTCAGGACGAAAAGCTTGTCCCAGGTAACTGCTCGGGGGGTTCCAGAGATGCCGTCCTGACAAACAAAAACACACGATACCGGAGGATAGCCCCAATCAGATTTTTGTTGGGGCTATAGGACTACAGGGCTATTGGGCTACAGGGCTATAAGGCTATGTGGCTATATAGGGCTATAGGGCGATAGGCCTATAGGACCATAGGGCTATAGGGCTATAGGACTTACCGGGCACCCGGGCACCCACGGGCACCTGGGCACCCGGGCACCCGGCCACCGGGCACCCACGGGCACCCCGGCACCCGGGCACCCGGCCACCGGCCACCGACATCCTGGGGCACCAGGCACCCACGGGCACCCCCGGGCACCCGGGCACCCGGCCACCGGCCGGCCACCAAATCGGCGCCCCACCTCACTTACCATATGAATCCGCTCGGACCCCTACAGAGGCAACCTCTGATTGGGAAAGACGTCGCATGTCTGGTTTCTAAGGCGCTTGGATGGCTTCGGGTGGCTTTCGGCCCTCCTCCGTGCTCGATGCTCCTCCCCTTCCTCTTCCTCCTCATCCGCCTCCTGCTCCTTTTCGTCTTCCTCATCCCCCTCCTGTTCAAGAGGGAGTGATGGCCGGTGGGGGTTGGATTGGTAGGGCTTGGGTTGCGCGCAGAAGGGCCGCCCAGGAAGTCCCGGCTGGCCCCAGTGGGCCCCCCGGACGAGTTCCAGCTGGCTTCAGCAGGCCCCCCGAGTAGCCCAGGGCGGCCTCAATGCCCTATATGCCGCCTCTGGCGGCGTCCGCGCCCCTGGGTGCGGTGCTGTTGGGACCGCCCCGTACTACTCAGGGTGCCTGTTCCTGTTGAGGCCCACCGGGACTACCTGGGGGGGGGCTGCTTGTGCGCGCCCGAAGTCTCACCAAGTGGGGGGTGCAGATCATGGGAGGGGCCGTGGTATTGCTCCCCGGACTTCATGCCCGTGCCCCTCTTACTTAGATGCGTGCCTTGGCTCCCGCTGGGCCGCGCACGTTTCTCAGGCCATGATTTGCGAAGCCCCCTCTTGGACGAACCCATCTTGGACGCCCCCGAGAGAGTGGGTGCGAGGACCCCAGATGTCCAACATGATTTGTTCAACCTGCGCGTGTTCTTCAAAGCGTGCTCAGCGGCCACTTCTGGGCCCCAGGACCATCAAAATCGGATCGGGGAAGCAGATCTATCCCTGGGGAAGAGGGCGGGACTTCTGAAGCCACGGATTGACATGACACCTTTGCGGCGGTAGACCCTGAACAGCATCACACAGATACGCAGAGCGGGTTCACGATGGGGGGCCAGGATGGGGGCCGCAATAGGTTGCCACGATGGTCCGCAGATTTCGGGGCCCGGCATCCCTCAAGGGGCATCGGACTCTCACAGACGAGTTGCTTAAGGAAAACTGTACAATGCAGGACGACGGGTAAGAAATACTGGGGGGGGCAGGCGTCTCGGAGCAGCGAGCGACGTTGGCGATGAAACGTACATTGGGCTCCAGGCTGGCTCGTGGGCGTCGTCATCGCATCGCCATCATCATCTGTGATATTCTCTGGTCGCCCCTTCAAAGGAAGAGAGCTGTTGAACACGTGTACTCAAAGTGCTCCCCCTCTGTGTTTTGGGCACCGCCATCGAACGTCAAGCATTACACTCTGGAGGTTTGTGTTTCTACGTGTCCCTTCCTCCAGGACTACGACTTTCCAGGCAACGACGTCGCGTGGCACGAGGGCGTGGAGAGCCCCGAGGTGTGCTGCCAGCTGTGCGCCGGCGGCGCTGGCTGCGAGGCCTGGGCATACGAGGTACCCTCGCACAGGTGCTTCCTGAAGGGGGGGATCCCCTTCGGCATGATGGCCAGCGCCCAGCACGACGGCTGGATCTCCGGGGGCGTCATCCGCCCTGCGGCGCCGCAGGCCCCGATCTCCGCCGATGTGGCGCTTTCGACCTGTGGTGCCTCCCTGATGCTTCGGGCCTCTGGGGGGCCGTTGCAGGGCCCTGGGGCCATCAGGCAGGGATCCGCGGCGGGGCATATGGCCGAGGGGAAGCGGCTACGCGCACGTAAAAGTGGCCCTTCGCCCGAGGGACCCTTTGGGTGCGGGCTCACGGGGGGCTCCCCAGCACCGGCTGGCGCGCGTGGTTTGCTTGGTTCTGGCCTCCCCCGAGGCCCCCTCTATAAGCCCGCGCACCAAGTGTCACTCTTGCCTCCGGGTCACTCCTGCATGTGGACCAGGGATGCGATCGTGGGCGGAGAGGAGGAGGAGGAGGAGGAGGAGGAGGAGGAGGAGGAGGAGGAGGAGGAGGAGGAGGAGGAGGAGGAGGAGGAGGACGCGGAGGAGGAGGAGGAGGAGAGGAGGAGGAGGAGGAGCAGGAGGAGGAGGAGGAGGAGAGGAGGAGGAGGAGGAGGAGGAGGAGGAGGGGGGGGGGAGGAGGAGGAGGAGGAGGAGGGAGGAGGAGGAGGAGGAGGAGGGAGGAGGAGGAGGAGGAGGAGGAGGAGGAGGAGGACGCGGAGGAGGAGGAGGAGGAGGAGTAGGAGGAGGAGGAGCAGGAGGAGGAGGGGGAGGACCGCGGGCTGAAGAACCACATCGGCGGGTGTCAGGGTGGCCCTCCCCTGACGGCCATGGAGACTCCGAGGGGCCTGGGCGCCCCGGCGCCTGGGCAGGGCGAGCCCCCGCCCGGCGTCCTCAGCAACATCCGCGGGCTGCTGGCGGGGCTCTTCCATCAAGCCCCGCAGGCCTCCAGCAGCCCACCGCCGGCGCAGGCCGTGGTCCCGGTGTTCACGCCGCCGCCCCCGGTGCTGCAGGCGCCCGCCAGCACCACCGCCGCACAGTGCGGCCAGGTGGAGGACGGCGTGGACTACCCCGGCAACGACCTGGAGAGGGTGTCGGAGGTGGGGAGTGCGGAGCTGTGCTGTCAGGAGTGCGCCGGCAACGAGGAGTGCATGGCCTGGAGCTTCCAGGCGCCCGAGTCGGCGTGCTTCTTGAAGGGCGCGTCTCCCAGGGCCACGATCACAAAGGTCTCGAACGAGGACTTTACGTCTGGCATGCCCACGCAGGTCGGCCGCAGCATCGAGGCGGTGGAACGCCCCGCTGGTCAGTCGCTCTACTGCTTCGCGCTTATGGTGCCCGACACCTACGAGGCCGGGCTGCTGGACATGCAGTACGAGGAGGGGATCAGCTTATTCGACTGTGACGAGTACGCCGTGATCACCAACCGGAATCTGAAGATCGCCGACAAGGTTCAGGCCATTAAGGTCAACAGTGACCTCAAGTGCACGAGCGGAGGCGAGTTCCAGACGGCGATGAACACGGACATCTTTTTGACCGTCTGGGCCAAGGTGATCGAGCTGGACAGATACAGCCGCCACGACTGGACTGTGAAGGTGGACGCGGACTGCGCTTTCTCGCCGACTCGACTTCGGAGCCTGCTGCAAAGCCGCGTTGATAGCGCAGAGGGCGTTTACCTGAACAACTGCATGTTTGGCCTGCACGGCCCCCTGGAGGTGCTGTCGCGGAGCTCAGGGGAGAAGCACATCCCGATCCCAACATCATGCCCTTGTCTTTGGCCTCCTGGGTGGCCCTCGTCGCCACGGCGGAAGCCGCCTCGGCATCCCAGCCACGCAGCGGTCCCGGAGAGGTCCCGAGGAGAAGCGACACTGGGGGCGTAGTGTTAGCAGCCTGAGACATACCCTTTTTTCCCGATGATTGGCATCACCGTATCCCGATGCCGATCTTGAGGATTCCCTCGGTTTCTGAGGACGCCCCCCAAGATTGTCACTGCTTTTCGGCATGTCGGTCTGAGGGGCAGGGGTCAGCTCGAGGCTGGTTCCATCGTTCGCCCAGGAACGCGGTGGAGGTGTTCGCTGCGGGGCGTGCCACCTGTGCGGCGCAGCTCGCGGAGAAGTGCGGCGGGCCTTGCCAGTGGGGCGAGGACATGTACCTCGACCAGTGCCTGCAGCTGCTGCGCGTCCGGAGGGAGTACGAGCAGCGCCTGCTCACGGAGGATCACTGCGAGCCCCCACTGGGCTGGGACTCCTGCTCGGGCCCGGGCGTCGTGGCATTCCATCCCTTCAAGGACGCCGACAAGTACAAGGAGTGCGTTTCTGCGATGGCCTCCTGACCGTTGCTCAGCACACTGCGGTCGCACTGTTTCTGCGGTCTTGCCTTCACAAGCCTGTGCTCACGTATGCTGGGCTGACATACGTGGATTTTATGTGGGCCCTCTCAGTGCAGAGGTTTTCCCCCACCAGCGACCACCAATTCATGGTGTGCGGGTGTCGTCCATCCGAGCTGGTCTGCGCAAGCGCGAACTCTGGGACCTAACTCTGTTGCCTTCGTTTGCTTGCTCCTGCACCCGCCTTTCGCGTTTCTCTCCTCCCCGGGCACGGCTAGGTCGGGCATATCCTCCTACAGGCGGATCTTGCGAGAGCGAAGCACCAGAACGTTTGCAAACACATCCAAACATGGTAGAACATCGTGCCCAGATGATTTGTTTTTGACTATTCTTGCACTCTCCTTCTGTAGACCCAGACATCCGACGTCTCGATTTTTTTGAGACACGGGCCCCCAACCTCCCGACCACTTCCCCGGGACCGGTTTTTCATCCCGAGTCGTTTTTTGACGGTCCCGAGGCCCGGCGAGGGCCTCCAGAGGCCGAGAACGAAGAAAAACCTTTGTCTCGATTTTTTCGAGACGCCCGATGTCTGGGGAGGGACATGCCCGACTGCAGGGTGCGGGCGCGCCGCTACGGCTCTCCACCTCCACAGCTGCCTCACTGCGGGCTCGGCGTGCAGGCCCCGTGGGCGGGCAGGCGCGCGAGGGCCGTCCGGCCCGGCGGCCCCCGTGCCTGCGACCTCTCTCGCCCCAGTCGTGAGGCCGCCTCCTCCTCCACCCTCCACCCTCCTCCTCCTCCTCCTCTCCTCCTCTCCTCCTCCCCTCCTCCTCCTCCTCCTCCTCCTCCTCCTCCTCCTCCTCCTCCACCCTCCTCCTCCTCCCTCTCCTCCTCCACCTCCTCCTCCTCCTCCGCCTCCGCCTCCTCCTCCTCCTCGCCTCCGCCTCCGACTGGCGTGTTGACACACCGAACGCGTCATACGGAGGCTGGCCCAGACATGATCGCGTCGTTTAAACAGGATCAGGGCGGGAGGTTTTGGGCTATCTTCAGGCCCGGGGGGCCCTCGCCGGGCCTCGGGGCCTTCAAGAAAACGACTCAGGACAAAAAACCGGCCCCGGAGAAAGGGTCGGGACTTCCAGGGACGCCGTCTTGAAAAAATCAGGACGTCGCATGTCTGGGGAGGCTGGTGGATGTTGCACACGATGTCACCGCCAGCGCTCACTTGACCACCGATCAGAGGAGGAAAAGTTACCCATACCTCCACCTTTCGCCCGTTTTCCCCTTTTTGGGCCTCCTGGGAGGCCCTCGTCGCCACCGCTGGACTCGCCTCGAAATCCTGATCAGAACGCACCCCGGGAGAGGTCTGGGGAGTTGCGGTATCGGTATTGTTCGGCTTTTCCCAACCGGGGATCTGCACCAGGAAGCCAGACGCACATGGCGTGGCTGGCCTTGGCGAGAGTTGGGTTCGGGCGCGGCCGGCCGCACGTCCTCCCAGCGCTTGGCCCCTCGCGTGGCTCGCCATCGTCCAGCGCGGGGGCCAGATCTCCGACGCCGCGGTGTCGTGCGCAGCGTGAGCCCCCGGAGGCCTGTAGACCCCCTCCCCTGGACGGCCCCGCGGCCCCCGCACGCCAGAGATTGCCAAACCAGTTTCCCGGTGGTTCAGAACCGGGGTCCCGAGGGGTGGGGTCCCAAGCCCAGGCATGCGACGTCCAGATTTTTTCAGGGCGGCGTCCCTGGAAGTCCCGACCCTTTCCCCGGGGACCAGTCTTTTTTGTCCCGAGTCGTTTGCTGACGGCCCCGAGGCCCGGCGAGGGCCCCCCGGGCCTGAAGACGGGCAAAACCTCCTCCCGTCCTCATCTCTTTCCACGGCGCGATCGTGTCTGGGAGTCCACCCCTGGACCCCTTCCTCGTCCATATAAGGGCCCCATCCCCCGGGGCTCCGCCTCTGAGCCGCCGAGCCTCCCGGCGCGAGGCCGCCGGGGGTGGCGTCGTCCAGCGCCCCGGCGCGCGCACGCGCTCGCCGCGTGTGCTTCCGGCTGCCCCAGCAGATCTCGGCGGCGAGAGCTGGGGTTCAGTCGGGCGTGTATCTCTTACGGGGCGTGAGAACGACCACAGCCACTGCGTTTCCTTTGTTGCCGCCTTCCAGCCCGCAGAAACGAAGCAGCGGCTGTGGCCATTTCCGTTGAGCCTGGCACCAGGGAAATGACCACAACCACTGCTTCTTTTTCGGCCGGCTGGAAGGCTGCGCAAACAAGAAGCAGTGGCTGTGGTCATTTTCCAGTCCCGCATCTCGACAGGAGGAATATCCAAAAATAGTTAAAAAATCGTCTGGGGACGATTTGTTTTGCATTTTGTTGGCTATGTTGGGGTAGTTTCTGATTATTTTTCATCTTTCGTCCAAGGTCTCCCTGTAGGAGGACAGGCCCGACCTGACGCTGGGGGGAAGTGAGAAGGAGAAGGCCTTCTCGGAAGGCTGGGAAGCCCCCCAGCATTTTGAGAAGGCCTTCGGAAGGCTCTGAAAAGATCCGGACGTCGCATGTCTGGGTCGGTTTCGTTTGAAACATCGTCACCCGCATGCTGATCTCAGCTCAGCTTTCAGCGGTGTCCTGCCAGGGTTCCGAGAGACCCCACGGTTCCACTCGGTTCTTGTCGCGCATGTTCGCGGACTGCGCCGGAGAATCTTCATTGTTGCGTCGGGCCCCTTCGCAGAGAGCGGAGTCCCCATCCCCATCGCGATCCCCGCCATCCCACCACCCCAGTTTGGAGATGTACGCCTCGAATCTCGGAGGGAGCAGCCCATGCCCAATCCAGGATCTGGGGGGGGTGAACTCGGCCAGTGGGGCCAAGGCCACGCCCACGGGGGCAGAGATCGGTTCCACGATGCGCACACGCGGGGCCCTCCGCCGGAGCGGCCCCGAAGGGCGCGGCTCCCGGGGGGGGGGGCGCGGCGCGGAGCCAGGCCCGAGCGCGGGGGCCGCCTGCCGACGCACAGCACTTAGGCGCAGAGCGGCCCCGGAGGCCGCGCACCAGCGGCCCTTTGCTGCCTGGCTGTCACGCCGCACGCGCAGCCGAGCAGAGAGGCACCGTGGTTTCAGCAGGGACCAACCGTCCCGGCATTCCGATACTACCACGAAATCTTCTGGGAACCCAGAAATGTTCCAAGAACAGAAACGATGTTCTTAGAACAGAAACCCGATGGGTTCAAACAAGGCAGTCCCAGCCAGAAGCGTTCTAGGAACATTTCGCGGGAGCCACAGACAGTTCTCAGAACATGGTCTGGTAGGGCTATAGGCGAGCCAGGGCGCTTCGCCACTGCTTGAGCGGTGCCCCCCCCCCCCCAATGGCACTGCCCCGGCCCTCCGCCGCGAGAGCTCACAGGGCTCGCCGAGAGCCCACCGAGGGCCCCCTGGCAGCCGGGCCCTCTCGCGCGGATGGCGGCCGCCCTTCCGCGCGCGCCGCGCCGTCGCCGCCGCTCCCACGAGGGGGCGGGGCCCTGTGGGCAGAGGGTCCTGGAGGTGTTCCGCCGGTTGCTGTTCCCAGGGGGGAAGCCCCAGATCATGCCAGCCAGTCGTCTGCGCCTTCTCGGCTGAGCAATCCTGGCAAGATCTTCGCTGTGAGGAGAAATCGACGGCGCAAGGATGCTTGACGGCTTCTTCGGCCTCGCGGGGCATTGGATCCGTCAAAGAAGGACCCGGGATGAAACCGGCCCCAGGGAAGGGGTTTAGGCCTCTGAGCGTCCACGGCGTGAAACCAACACGACGTCAAGAGATCTGGGAAGCAGGTCCGCTGTGCCGTCGGTTCGGTTGCTTTGCGGCCAGTCTTAAGTCAGGCGTGTCCCTCTACAGGACGTATTTTCAAAAATGGTTCAACACATACTCTGGGGACAATTTTTGGAGTGAGTATTTTGGGGTATTGTTTGGATTATGTTTAATTTTTCGTCAAACATCAAACCCGCCTGTAGGGGGACATGCCCGGCCTAAGGCCAGTCGCATGCGGTCGGTGCGGCTCGGTTGGTTGGTGCGCTGTTGCGCCCCTTCTGGGCTGCCTGCGGCCTGTCGGTTCAGCTCGGCTTCGGTTTCGTCGTCGATTCGGTTGGGTTTTTCCTGTGCGGCCTCCGCGGAGGGCCTTCTCTTGCACGCTCTCCCAGGGCCTGCGTCTGGGGCCTTGCGCCGCGAAGATCGGACGGCGCCGCAACTTCAGAACGGAAGGGGAGGGTCGACAGCCGCTGGGGGCCCCCGAGAGTTGATTAGGCGATCGCAAACATGGATCAAGGGGGCGTGTATTAACGACGGGTCCCGTTTCCATGGGAAATCGCGGATTTCCGCCGTCGAACTAGGCGGCACCAGCCGCATTTTGGGGAGGGCACCTCCCTCGATCCATGGATTTGGCGACCGCGCGCCAAATCCATGGATCGCTAATCCGTGTTTGCGCGCCCCCGAATTGAGGTTGTCCAAGATGGGGTGGCCCACGTGCAGTCAGAAGCCAGGGCCCACGTCGACAAGGCAGATACCATGGCACCTGATCATTGCCCCCCCCCCAGTGCAGGGCTCATGCCGATCCGATCGGTCCGACTCCAGATGGGTTTGGGCCCGCTCGATCCGATCCGACGCCGATTTTCAAACGATCCGATGCGGCCCGATGCTCGCATGGCGCTGTTGTTCATCTTGACTCGGCCGATCCGATTCGATTCCGACTCCGTGCCGACGCAGCCCGATCCGACGCACAGTCCGATTCAATCTGATTCCCCGATTCGACGTTGACCGAGTCTGCTTTGTTAGCAAGGGCGCCCTCGAGGGCGCGAAGTTATCCGCGCTTCGGCGGTTCGGCTCTGGTTGGGGGGCGGCGCGAGAGCTCGCAGCGCTTCGCGCTCCGCGTAGCGCGGAGCGCGACGTTAGGCGCCCCTTGTGTGGGACGCGGGCGTTCAGCCTTCGCGCGGAAGGCCGCCAGTGGACCGCCGAGGAACAGCAAAGGGGCGCCGCCAGGAGATCGCCAGTGGACCGCCGCCAGTGGACCGCCGCCAGTGGACCGCCCGTCGACTGCCGCCAGTGGACCGCCCGCGGCCACAGGATGGCCAAGGGGCCCGTGGCGGAACGCCTGGCAAGGGGGACCTCAGGCCTTGGGCCCGCCTCGAGCGACGATGCCCTGCAGGGAGCTGCTGTTTCGGGGCACCTCCGCCTCCAAGAGGCGCTCCTCTGGGGGGGGGGCCTGGCTCCTGCACTCGAAAGAAGGAGAAAAACGGCATACGCAGAAACGTTCGGTGCTCCGCGCGGGTTTCTTGGATCCGCGCCGGGGCCCTCTCGGCGGCGCCTCCGGCGCCGCGCCTGGCACGCTCCGCGCGCCAGGGAGGGGGGTCCAGCGCAGATCCAATAATTCCGCGCGGAGCGCCAGAAGTCTAGGTTCATTCCGGTGTTTCTTCTACTAGAGGAGCCGTTCCCGAGAGTGAGATCGAGAGTTCCGTCTCCCATCGGCCCGAAATCGAACGACTCCGCCCCACCTGCTGCCGTTCATGCTGCGCTACGGCCCCTCGGGGGCGGGAGCGTCTGACACGCAAAAACCCACGGCAGATCTCTCGGTGTACGCAAAGTCCCGTGGGGCCATAGGTGGGGAGTTGTCGTTTGTTTTCTGGTCCATCTCACGCCGTGGCAGAATTACGACGTCGACGGTCTGGGGAGGAGGGAAACGTCGGCGGGCGACCGATTTCAAAGTGCTGGGGTGGACGGTGTTCCGCTGGCAGATTGTTCGGCAGCAGCTCGGCGCGGCGTTGTGTGTCTGTCGCGAGGGTGTGGGGGGAAGGAAAGGAAGGCGTGCTGCAGGTTGGCACACACGCATGCTGCACAAATCAGATGAAGGCACAGTCAAGCGATTTAATTAGCTCGCTCGGTGCTCCGGGCGACCTCTTGCCTCTTGCAGGCCCATGCCCTCAATTCGCTTGCAGTGAGCGTCATCTGCTCCGTAATCGCGCAAAGCCAAATCTGTTCTGGTTGGTGCCAGAGCAGCCAGAGCTATTTCTGAACTTGTCTGGAAAAGCTCGAGCTCCTCCCCTTCCCTCCCTCCATCGGCCTTTCTACCAAGGGGCATCGCACCTCCTGGTCCCGGGACGGGAAGGAGCAGGAGAGGGGGGAGCACACTGATGCAAAGGTGGAGGGAGAACGACGTGGGAGGGGGCCAACGGCTGGCGTGGCCGTGGCGTCCCCCTGGGGCCCCTGCATTCATTCCCAAGCAGAGCTGAAGCTCAGACTCTGACCTCAGAAGTGGAGCTGAGGGTGGACCCCCATCCTCCTACTCCTCCTTCTGCTCCTCCTCCTCTTCCTCCTCCTCCTCCTCCTCCTCCTCCTCCTCCTCCTCCTCCTCCTCCTCCTCCTCCTCTCCTCCTCCTCCTCCTCCTCCTCCTCCTCCTCCTCCTCCCCCTCCTCCTCCTCCTCCTGCTCCTCCTCCTCTTCTCCTCCTCCTCTCCTCCTCCTCCTCCTTCTCCTCTCCTCCTCCTCCTCCTCCTCCTCCTCCTCCTCCTCCTCCTCCTCCTCCTCCTCCTCCCTCTCCTCCTCTCCCTCCTCCTCCTCTCCCTCCTCCCCCTCCCTCCCTCCACCGTCATTACCCAGGCAGAGCCACTCAGGCCATGTGACGCCCCAACAGGCATGTGAAGCTCAATCTCCGAGCTCGGGAGCGGACAAAAAGTGAGACTTTGTGAAGCCGACGCTCCGGATCCGAGGAGGGAGAGAGCGGCTCACTATGTTGGGCGTTCAAAACAAGGCCTTGCCTTCGAGGATAGAAAGAGTTGTCATCTCTTCCGCCGCGGAAGGCGGCGGAAGGGCGGCGGAAGGTCGGCGGAAGTAAAACGAGGCCGCCTCCACCGGCGGAAGCTGGCGGAAGCTCGGCGGGGGGCGGCGGAAGTAAAAAATGCGTCCCCAAGAGATGAACATCTGTTTGGGCTCAGGGTTTCCAAAATCCGCCATGTGGCGGTCGAGGAGACGGACGGAAAGGTCGGGAAGAAGGAGAGATGGGTCCCGATGAGGGTAAGAAGGAGGATGAGGGCAAGAAGCTTAGACTTGTTGAAGCTGGCACTCCGGATCAGATGAGGGAGAGAGTAGCTTACCATGTGGCGGTCGAGGAGGAGGAAGGGAAGGTCGAGAATAAGGAGAAATGGGTCGCGATGAGGGCAAGAAGGACGATGAGGAGTAGAGAACGAGCAGGAATGTGGACCAGTATGATGAGGTCGGAGGGAGAACGTGAAAATGACTGGACGAAGCGAATGTGACCACGGGAATTTTCAGCGTCTTGTTCGGCGTTGCGCGTTCGAACCGCCATCCACCCCGCACATTATGTGATGCAGCCACCGCGATTTGATCCAAAAGCCTTGATCTGCTGTCAATGCGGTCGGCTTGAGAGGCTCGAGAATCTTTGCACACGAGCGACTCAACATTTCCTGAGTGCGCCCTGGGTACTCCAGATTTCGTAATACAAGGGAGGGGGTCTGGACCCTCCAAGACGAGCCATTTCAGACCCCCCCCGTGGGAGAACCCTCCAAAACATCGTCCCCAGACCCCCCCAGGCCCTCCAAGATAGCCTGGAAGAGACCCCCCCCCGAAATGAGACCCCCCTCCCTTTATTACGAAATCTGGAGTAGAGTTTTGGTGCGGCGCGGGACGTTTCGGGGGCGGTGTCCGAGTCTTGCTGGCGCGCTGGCGCTGGAGATTTCCCCTGGGGAGCACCGGGGGCTCCCTGGGGCGCGGTCTGCCCAAGTCCTCTGGCGCCTCGAAGAAGTAGAGTTGAGTCGGCCGTGTCCCTCTGCAGGGGGAATGCTCAAACATAGTCAAACATAGCATGGGAACGATTCCTCGATTTCAAGAAATATGTTTGAGCTATGTTTGGCTATGTCTGAACTGCTTCGTCCAAAATCAGTATGGGAACGATTCGCCGATTGAACAAAAAATATGTTTGAGCTATGGTTGGCTATGCCTGAACTCCTTCGTCCAAACTCAGCCTGTAGGAGGGATTGCCCGACCTAAACGTAAAGGCGGCCAGTCTGTCGTCAGTTTCCCCCCGTGGAGGCCAGCGTCTCCTTGGGATAGAGAGCTGGTCCTCGGGAAGGAATTGAGAGATGCGGGGCCCACGCATCGACAAAAATCGAAGCGCCAAAGTTAAGGCGGGCGTGTCCCCCATACTGGAGAAATATTCAAAGATAGCGAAAAATAGTCCGGGGTTGATGTTCGAGTATATTTGACAGCTTTTGAATTTGATTTGGCTGTTCTTATGGTTCTTCAGAACCCGCCTGTAGGAGGACATGCCCGACCTGACGCCAAAGGTTTCGGAGTGGGTGGAGTGCTGCTTTGGCTCCCCGCTCGCTCGCCCAGCGTGGTCGGGCCTGGTCACTGGTCCCAGCCCTGTCGCCTTGGCATCGCTCGGACGTGTGCATTTTTGCTTCGGCGAGGACCATCGAGGAGCATCCTTGATCATCTGGCGGAAGAACCACGCACGACACCGAGAAAACACAGGGAATGGGCGTCCGAGCGATGGCCAGTGTCGCTGCTGGCATTGGTTTTGACCCCTCTGTGCGGCCCGTGCCGCCATTGTCATTCTCTCCAGTCCGCCGACTACGCTCGGGGCCCTCCTGCTGCAAGAGGACTGGCTGCGGAGGAGGAGCAAGAGCAGGAGGAGGGCGAGGAGCCG
The DNA here is from genome assembly GCA_963575745.1 of Prorocentrum cordatum. Lineage (NCBI taxonomy): Eukaryota > Dinophyceae > Prorocentrales > Prorocentraceae > Prorocentrum > Prorocentrum cordatum. Next base: position 66,951 of record CAUYUJ010007280.1, on the reverse strand, counting down.
CACAAGGAGGAGGAGGAGGAACACGAGGAGGAGGAGGATGAGAAGGAGGAGGAAGACAGAGTAGCAGGAGGAGGAGAAGGAGGAAATGGAGGAGGAGGAGGAGGAGCAACACGAGGAGGAAGAGGAGGAGGAAGAGGAGGAGGAAGAGGAGGAGGAAGAGGAGGAGGAACACGATGAGGAGGAGGAGGAGGAGGAGGAGGAGGAGAAAGAACAGGAGGAGGAGGAGGGGGAGGAGGAGAAGGAGGTCAGCAAGCTCGCATCGGGGGTGGGAGGACGACAAGACGGCCCTCGACTGGGCGAACGACCCATCGCCGCACACAGAGCTGACCGAGGCTGTTGCCTCCCTCGCCCTCTGCTCTCTGGCGGAGAAGCAAGATGAAACATGTGGTTCCTCCCCCGCTTTCCGACTACCCCGTTCCCCTCATGGTATTCATCCTGCACTTCTTCCTTCACTTGGATTGCCAGGCATTGTACGCCGCCTGGCTTTCCGTTTGTCCGCCCGTTCGTCTGTCTGTCTGTTTTGCCGGCTCTCTGAGCCGCGGCGCTTTGAGCTTCTTAGCTCAGGGACGCGTCGGCCACCGCGCCCTCTCCCTTGTCGGTGGCCCTGACGAGGTTGGGGAAGAGGGTGCCGAAACGCGCCCAGGGTCCAGCAATGCATGAGGGTGCAAACCCGACTTGTCTGGCTGCTGCTCTGGGGGGGGCCTGTGCCCAGGGGCGGCCGCTGCACCGCTCAGCGATGTGCTGTTGAGCCGAACCTGCGAACCTGCAGGGTGGGCCTTTTCCCGAATCCGTGCTTCGGTGCGGATCGTCTGCGCGCCTCGTCTCCGTCGTCGTCGTCGTTGTCGTCGTCGTCGTTGTCGTCGGCGTCGTCGTGGTCGTGGTGCGTGTTGATCTGCTCGGGACCCTTTCCTCAAATGCAGTGACCACCACCACCCACCACTTCTTCCCTCCTTTCTCTCTCTCTCTCTCTCTTTCTCTTTCCCCCTGACAACACCATCCATTTCTCCCTTTATGTCCCGTCTTCTCTCTCTCTCTCTATCTCTCTCCCTCTCTTTACATCTACCAGTGTTTTTTGTTACTGCATACATACATACATACATACATATATACGCATACATACATAATTCATACCTGCATACTTACATACGTACACACATACATACATACATACATACATACATACATACATACACACATGCATCCATACATACATGCATACATACATGCATGCATACATACATACATACACACACATTCTTTCATACACACATACATACAAATATGCATACATACATGCATGCATACATGCATGTATACATACATATGTTTACACATTATATATGCATATATATATATATATACACGTCTATGTATATATATATAGATGTGTATGTGCGTGTGTCTTTACATGTATTGTCTCACTCTCATTCTCTCTTTTTCTCTCTCAACCAACCAACAACTCCCTTTCCTCCTGCCGCCGTGGAGCAGAAGTACTGCGCACCTTTCTTCCCAGAGGGGATGGTGCGCAGCAGAGCAGGGCGCTCGCGCTGGCGGTTGGGGCCCTCGCGCATTGCGCCGACCACCAGAGGAGGAAAAGGCATTCCCTCGTTTTCGCCTTCTTGGGCCTCCGGAGGCCCTCGTCGCCAGCGCTGGCTTCGCCTCGAAGTTCTTGTCAGAGCGCACCCCGGGAGAGGTCCGGGGAGTATAGCGGCCGCCGGGCTGCCTCGCCTCCGTGGCGCAGCGGGTGGTGGCACGTCAGGCGGCTCTTGGTGGGCGGCGGCGCGGCGGCTGGGGTCGTGGTCGGGCTCTGTGTGGTCGTGCTGACGCCGCTCGCTCGGGGAGCGATCCGTCCCCCCTGAGCAGATCGCTCCGTCCCGCCCCCCTTTCGGCCGCGCCCTCTCCCCGCTCCTCCTCTTGCATGGTGGCACAATTCGCTCTAACGGTATCCCCGTTTAGGCATCCCATCGCCAGCGCAGACGTCCCCTGCCTAGCCGCCGACGCCAAAAGTGTGGTCGTGCTGTGGTCTGGGCCCCAGGGCTTCCCCCGCTCTGTGGTCGGGCTTCCCCGCTCCGTGGTCGGGCGGCTGGGCGCGCGCGCGCGCTGGGAGCGGGCGGCTTGGCGGCTGCGCGGGAGGGCGCGCGGGCCCGCGGAGGTGCCGCGCTGCCGCCGTTTTGCCCCTCGCTCGCCCGCCCTTTGGTCAGAAGAGGAAAAGGTTGGCCTATACCTCTACCCTTCGCCCGTTTTTTTGGGGGGGGCCTCCTGGGAGGCCCTCGTCGCCACCGCTGGATTCGCTTTGAAATCCTGGTAAGAACGCACCCCGGGAGAGGTCCGGGGAGTAGCGGTATCGGTACCTTTGGGTATCCCCAGCTGGGTGTGGCGTCCAGGCTGACCCGGGGGGCGGTTGCGCGGTGGCGGCGCTCGTCTCTCGGGTCAGGTGGTGCGGCCCCCCCGACGCTCTGGTGCCTCTTGCGATCGCATGGTGAAGCCCCCCAGCGTTCCCACACGCAGCCCTTGAAGTGAGGGCCGCATGGCTGCGCCGAAGGAGATCCGAAGTGTACCTGCTGCCATGTGGCCTCAGCATGATGCGCTATACAGTCGGGGCCCTGAAGAAGGAACCCTTTTCGTTGGGGAGGGGCTCCGCGTTCCTTAAGTGTTTCACAGCTTGCCTCAGGCTTTCCTTACTTATGTTTTCGACAGGAGATCGAAGGTTCACTTATGGAAGGAAAGGGGCCTCGTTCCTCATTTAGGGTTCCTTGGGTCAACGCCCCGACTGTAGCCGCTGCGTTATGATGGTTCATGTGCTGCGACTTCTGGCTGCCGCTGTCCCCACTGCTGCGGGTGGTGCTCTCTGGCTGGTGGCCCACCGGGTGCTCATGTGCCGCCCTGGTGCCCACCGGGTGGTGCTCTCTGGCTGGCCCGGTGGTTCGTTGTGATGCCCCACCTGCTGCGACTTCCGGAGCGGGTCCGATGTGTCAGCGCGCCTGCTGTCTGTGTTTGGGTTTTCGCCCTCTCCTCTCTCCCTCCCCCTCCCTCCCCTCTGTTGTGCCTCCGGTCTCGTGTTGTTCCTACCCGCGAGGGTCAATTGTGAGAGCTCTCTCCTGATGTGTTCCCTGCCCTCTTTTCTATCCTGTTTCTTGTCCCCTTTCCTCCTCCTCCAGGCTGGGTCTCACGATTTTTGTGTGGCAATGCGAGTTGATCGCAGTGCCAGCCGGCGTGTGGCATGCGCAAAGATTGTCGGAGGCTGTCTTCCGCGAAACAAAGTTGCTACGATTTTCGGTTACCGTGTTGGCGCCCACCAGGTGGTGCCGAAAGGCTGGTGCCCATTGGATGGTGTCCTGTCCTATGAACTTCCGTTCGTTTCGGTTTCTAGTTGCTGCCCTGGTGTTCCGTCAGTGGTGCCTTATGGCTGGTGCGCCCCGATGCTTGCTGCGATTTCTGGTTGCAGCCCTGGGGCCCTGAGGTCGGCGCCATCTGCACTGCAAATCGCGCGTGCCTGAAACTATTGCTTCTGATCCGCGCTGGCATGTTTTCGTTGCAGTATTCTTCTGTGGGTACAGGTAGTGTACACAACCTATGTGTAATGCACACATATAGAGATGCTCGCCAGTCTCAACCCCAAGCAGTGTGTCTTAGCTGACGGTGTTGTGCAATCATTGTGGTGCAAACTACGTGGTGCAGTATACCAAGTGTCAGCTATGTGGTACAATCATGTGGTGTAAGCTAGGTGGTGCAATATATGTGGTGCAACGTATGCGGCGCAATCTACGTGGTATAATGTTTGCAGTGCTATCTATATGGTGTAAACTTTGTACCCCAGCGCACTGGAACACAAAGCAATGCGAAACAATGGAAACCAATTGAAAGCAACGCAGGGACAACAAAGCAATGCGAAGCAATGCCAATCAATATGAAGCAGTGCAAAGCAACGCAAAGAGAGCAATGCAAATCACCATGATGCAGCGCAAGGCAGCGCAAAGGCAGTGCAAAGCCACGCAGAGCAATGCAAAACAAGGCAGAGCAATGCAAAGTAGTTTGCGCGTTTGGTCCCAACGTTGCGCGCGCCTACTGGAAGGATGTGCGCAGTGCCCGGCGGCGTCGCCTCTCCACTACCGCCGTTGCTGCTTTTAAAAGCGTTGACAGTATTCCATGGAGTCACTCTCTAACATGTTATGCTCTATTATGTCCAGTTGTGTGATCGATGGGCCGGCGTGAAGTCGTGACGCCTGGGCGACACCGTCTAATTGTGGCTACTGTATACGTGATGTTGTGCTAAACGTGTGTGTGTGTGTGTGGTAGGATTTTGCCCCGAGGTAGAATGTGACGTTGTGTTCTCTGATGGTCTGATATCGACGGGCCAGCGTGACGTCTTGACGCCTGCCGCGCTAGAGACATCGGCGTATCGCTCATGAAATGTGACTCTTGATCCCTGTGGCGATGCTGACCAACATGCACTTACGATGTATTATGTTACGATATCCCTCTGCCCTTGCTTTATCTCATTCATGAAAGTATGCTCTGTCATGCACGCTTCTGCCTCAGTGTGCTTTGGCACGTTAAGTTATACTCTGCCCTTTGGCACCATGTTAGGGCACGATATGTTCTCTCAGCTAATGGTATAACATGATATTTTCCGTGATGGTGTTGCCGGCTTGGCTCAATATAGTATGGTATGATATGTTATTATGTGTTGCTATGTCTTGTTCTGCCGTGGTACTCCCCTCCCCCTGTGCACTACTGCCGTTTCTGTGTTCAAAAACGGTTCGGGCGTGCTCCGAGTAGCAATGATCTTTGATGTTCTGTTCTATTGTGTCTTCTTCTGTTGTCGACGTGCTGGCGTGACGTCGTGACGCCTGTGACATTATATGCGTCGTTTGTTGTGATGCCCTCTTCACCTACATTTTCCCCTTCTGGTTGGATATGCTATGGTATTCTCAAGTCTGTCACCATATGGTTGGAGATGCGATGGTATGATCTGCGATGCGGCACTATGGTATTGCACGCTATGCTGACATATTATGTTACAGCATGCTCTGTTCCGTGATCTTGTTGACGGCTCGGCTCAGTACATTATGTTTTGATTTGTTTTGCTAGTACGTTTTGCAATGCTCTGGCGCCGTCTTATGCTACGTGTTGTGATGTTGTGTCATGATATGATGTGTCTTGCCATCTTTTGTTATGGTATGCTCGACTCAATTATCTTATGTCGTGCTATGTCGTCTTCTGTTATATCATGTTATGCTCTGGTATGTGATGTGGTGTTGTGTTTCTGGACGGCTCGGCACAGTATTATATATTATGGCATGCTATGCTAGTATGTGGCGATGTGCCACACTGTCGTGTTATGATATGTTCTGCGATGAAGTGTAATGATAGGGGGATGTTCTGCCAAGATGTCTTATGTTGTCCTCGATGCTATGTTATGTTGTGGTATGTCGCCTTCTGCTCTACCATGCTATGATATGATGTGTTATGTGATGTGCTACCATGTGCCTATTGTCATGATTTGGCGATGCTTTGCTCTGTCATGTTATGGTATGCTCGTGTTATGTGCGTCATGTTGTGTTTAGGCATGTTCGCCGCTATGCTCTGTTGGCGTATGATGATATGTTTGGTGACGGTGAGCCTTGATATAATATGTTCAGTCAATGTGTCTTATGTTATGGCTGGCTAGCTTATATTATGTTGTGTTATGCCGTTTTCTGTTCTGTCGTGTTCAGCCCTGGTATGCTCTGTGATATGCAGGTGTCCTCTTTTTTACCATGGTATTGATATGTTATGTTCTACCATGTCATGTCATGCTCTTGCTATGTTCTGTCATGTTCTGTTGTGTCAGATTGTGTTCTGTCGTGTTTGTCGAGGGCGCGAGACGGGATACCCGGGATTCTCGGGACAACTTGGGGTCTGGCGCGCGGTATGCAGGGTGCGTTTTCGTGTTTGTCGAGGGCGCGAGGCGGGATGCTGGGGACACTCGGGACATCTTGGGGTCTGGCGGCCGCGGTATGCAGGGTGTGTTCTGTCGTGTTTGTCGAGGGCGCGAGGCGGGATAACCGGCACACTCGGGACAATTTGGGGTCTGGCGGCCGCGGTATGCAGGGTGTGTTCTGTCGTGTTTGTCGAGGGCGCGAGGTGGGATACCCTGGATTCTGGGGACAACTTGGGGTCTGGCGGCCGCAGTATGTGTGTTTTCTGTCGTGTCTGTCGAGAGCGCGAGGCGGGATAACCGGGACTTTCGAGACAACTTGGGGTCTGGCGGCCGCGGTATGCAGGGTGGGCGTGGCCGGGAGGCCTGTTCTCAAAATCTAACGACCCCAACCTGTCCGGTGGGGAATCAATGAATGCATGACACTGTGAAGCAAAAATCAATGCGGCGGCGAGGCTGCGCGCGGCGACGACGCGGCGATGGATGGGACGGCGACGGCGACGGGGCGGCGAATTCAACCACGAGTCGGCGGACCCGACGTGTAGGACCGGACGGCTTGGCGGCGACGAGGCGGCGACGGGGTGGTGGCGGCGGCGGCACAGCCGCGGCGGCCCAGATGATTGGCGGCGACGAGGCGATGACGGGGCGGCGACGCGGGACGCGGGCGACATAGCCGCCAGATCAACACGCAGGCCCAGTTCCTTAGCAAACAAGCAAGACAGCTTCAGTGCAAGCACTGCTTGGAAAAATCTGCAAGGTGTGAATCCCAGATATTTGTGTCTCTACATGTTACATCACGATATCCCCTCGCCACAGGCGATGGTGGCGTTCGTTCAGGAATCTGTCCAGGAAGCTTCAGATCCTAGTGGCCTTCTTATTTGATGAGGGCGGCGGGGATATCCATCGTCAAGCCTCAATTGGTGTTCCACCAGTTGTCATACCCTGGACTCCTCTCCACGGGTTCATTATCCAATGCCTCACTGTATGGCAAGGTCAAGTGGTTCAACTACTACTCTACACATGTGCGATCGCATCTGGTGGATCCCATGAAGATGATTCCCCAAGCAGCGCTTGCATTTAGGACTATTTCAACTAGTTCTGTTGTAAGGAACTGGGCCTGCGGGTCGGTCTGGCGCCTCCGTGCTCGCCGTCGCCTTTTCGTCGCCGCCCGTCGCCTGGGCCCGCGGGCCAATCTGACGGCTCCGTGCTCACCGTCGCCGCCTCGTCGCCATGGTCTGCATTGTTTTTCATGACTTTGATTTGCCATGCCTTGCAGTGTTTGAATTTCTTCGCAGTGTGTTGCATTACGTTGTATTTCTTTGCACTGCTATGCATTCCGTTGCCTTGCGTGGTCTTGCCGTGTCTTGATGTTCATTGTTTCATTGCGATGCATAGCTTTGCATTGCTTTGCATTGACTGCCGTTGCGTTGGTTTGCGTTGCGTTGCGTTCAGTTGCAATGATTTGCGTTGGTGTTTTTTTTGTTCTTTTATACATAGGCGTTGCGTTACTTCGCGTTGATTTGCATTGCTTAGCATATCTTCGCACGCACCCTGTTGATCGCATCACCTGGGTATCAGTGCTTATATTGCAAGAGATCATTAGTTTGGGTCCACGCTGGTTCATATTTTATCTTCAGTTTACAGATCACGATGTGTCAATCAAAGGCGTGCTCTCTTATCATTGGTGGTCGAATGGTTGTGTCCCGTAAGTCTCCAGAATTCCCCACACATATACACTACAACATGACAGTGCGGACGACAGCGACCACAATGACGACAGCGAAGGCGGCAGCGACCACGACGACAGCGGCGACAACGACAGCGCCGACGACAGTGACCACGACGACGACGACGATAGCGCTGACGACAGCGGCCACGACGACGACAGCGAAGGCGAAGACGGCGACGACGACGACGAGGACGACGACGACGACGCCAACGACGACTGCGATGGCGAAGCACCCAGCGGCGCCCGCAGGAGCACGGCGAGGTCGCTCGGCTGCTCCGCGCCGCGGGGTGTCCTGCGCACGCCGCGGCGGCCGCGGCCGCCGCGGAGTAACCGACCCACGGCACGAGGAGTTTTGGCGCCGGCGCGGGCGGAGCCACGAGAAAATGTGAGCCAGGGGGAACGGCAGGGGGGTGGATGAGGAGGAGGAGGAGGAGGAGGAGGAGGAGGAGGAGGAGGAGGAGGAGGAGGAGGAGGAGGAGGAGGAGGAGGAGGGGGGGCATGGGCTCACAGGGGGATGCATCGGCCCCGAAGCGCCCCCTCCTCGCCGAGGAGGGCCGCGGCCGCCGCGCAACGACAGGCCGAGGGCCCGGAGAGGTTTGTTCTTTTGCGCCGGCGCGGCTGGGGAGCCACGAGAGGCCTGGAGCCAGTGGCGACGCTTCGAAAAAGACATTGCAGGCCAGGGCCGGCGCCGCTATCCTGGGGAATATGTGGAATTTCGGGAATTTCGGGAATTGTTGGAATTTCTGGAATAGCGGCCCGGCCGTGGCTCGCACTGGAAAAAGAAAAAACGCCATAAACATAAACTTGTTGCGCTCCGCGCGGATTTCTTGGAACCGCGCTGGGCCCCGCCGGCGGCGCCTCCAGCGCCACCCTTGGCCGCGCGCCAGGGGGGGGGGTCCAGCGCAGCTCCAAGAAATCCGCGCGGAGCGCCACAAGTCTTTTTGTTGCGTCGTTTCTTCTTCTTCTAACGATAGGGAGGATGGGCTCATGGGGGATGCATCGACCCCGCATCGCCCACTCATCGCCGATGAGGGCCCGATAGCCCACCCCCAGACAGGAACGCGCGCAGCCACTATCGGGGGCCTGTCGCCAGTCTATCGGCGATGCATCGTTGATTCCATGTCGATGTCCCCCCCCCTCCCTGTGCCAGTCCCCCCGACAGTAGCTCTCATTGAGGCTTCGAGGCTCTGGGCGCCTCGATTGCTTTGCAAAAGCTGCGGGCTCTTTTCCCCGTGGCGAGGGTCGTTGTGTTGAGTGCGTTTTGGGCGGCGTGTCTGTTACGTTTTCAGACTTGGGGCCAGCCAGGGGCCCACCTGCTCGGTGTCTACAGTTGTCAGCTACTTGTCAGTAACAGGCCTAGATGTAAGTCGGGCCTGTCACTCTACAGAAGAACTATTCAAAAACAGCTTTAAACCATATTCAAGGGATGATGTTTTTTTTGTTTGGGGGGGGGATATTTGTGATTATGTTCTATTTGTCGTCCAAAATCCGCTTGTAGGAGGACATTCCCGACCTAAGTTTTGATGCCACGAACAGTTGCCTGCCTGACGCCCACTTTTCGGGGTGCCGTTTTTCGAACGATTAGTTCGCGCGGAGAGCGAAAAGTGGAGCATCGGACACAAGGCGCCCCCAGCGGTCTCTCATCGGAACATGGACAATCGACTCTCGATGCACGCTTTGGAAGGGTTCCATGTGTTTCGGGAGGGTTTCGGGGCCCAGAATGGTTCTAATCATCTGCACGTCGTCGAGGGCATCCTGGGGAGACTGGGGCCGTTCTGAACGGCCGCTCGAGGCCAGAGTTCTGGACCGAACACCAGCCGAAGGAGCCGGGGCGCACGTCACGGAGGCCAGCGCGAGCGGGGGTCAGCCGCTGACAGGGTTGGCACGGAGAAGCGGGGCCTTCCAGGAAATGGGGTTCTGGAGATATCTTCCACGTTCTCATGAGGCCCCTTCCCAGGCCCCAGCGACTCAGGATGGAAACTTGGTCCTGAAGGGCCCAGGGCCCGCTTCCTGGTCAGGGCGCAGGACCCCTTTCCTTCGGGACCCCCTCGGCCGATTGCTGCGCCGCTGCTCTTGGCCAAGAAGTGGGGCCAGGGAAGAAAAACTACCCTCGTGCGGCAGAACACCATCAACAGCTTTACACTGGTGATCGTTTTCTCATTCATTGGTTTGCCGATCGGCGGGGGCCCTCGCACCCCCCGCCCTCCCCCCCTGATGGAATAGATCTTGGCTGTTTTTGACGCCTGCTTCGAGCAGGTGGAGCCCCTCCCCCATAGGACGCACTGCTGCAAACAGTCGCACCAAGCAGAGGTCAAGAGCCACCCCTTCGGGCCAATGTCGAAACGCCGAATAAGAGAACGTTCGCCTGCTGCGGAGAGGGGGGCATCGACGCAGACACTCAGAGCGACCCTGGGGACCATAGGAGGCCAAAGCGCCCAGCTGATTCCAGGTGCGGCTCCGCCCATACTCGGCTTCTTCCCAGACGTGCGACGCCCAGATTTTGCTCAGGACGGCGTCACTGGAAGTCCCGACCCTCTCCCCAGGACCGGACCTTCGTCCCAAATCGTTGCCTGACGGCCCCGAGGCCCGGCGAGGGCCCCCCCTGGGTCGAGAATAGCCCCAAACCTCCCGTCCTGATGTTTTGTGACGACGCGATCCTGTCTGGGCTCTTTGGTCCCAGCGTGCGGAGCCCTCGCAAGCTCTTGAGGAGAGACCGGCGGGCGGCCGAGGCGCCCGGCGGATGCCCTGTCCCGGGCCGCCCGCCCTCGGCCGCCGAGAAGCGGAAGGGCCCTCGGCAGGCAAGCCGTTCCGGGAAGAGTCTGGAGGTCGAAGCGCCCGACGGATTCCAGGTCCGGAGCCGCCCGCGCTCGGCATCTCAAAACACCACACATGAGCACACAATTCGTTCTTGACATGCTGTACATTTACATATGTATACATAGAAAAAAAACAGGTGTGCAGACGTACGTGCATATGTAGATGCGTATGTATGTGTAGAATATGTACGGACAAGCTCCTTAGGGACGTCGGTGCCACTTGTTGGGGGCAGAGAGAGGTGGGCGGACGCACGAGGCCGTTGGGCCAGGGGTGGGAGCGGGGGGGGGGGCTCCAGGACCCCCGCCCCCCCTCGCTCCTGCGCCGCGTGCGCGGCGGCAGAGAAGGCGAGGCCTCTGAGAACGGTTCTGGGCACTCGAAGGGCTGATGTCGGCCACGCGCAGAGGATGTATGGGGGCGGGGGGAAGGCTTCTTAGAAGCACCCCTGGTTCTTAGAAGGCGCGGGCCTTCTCTATAGATGTGAGGCTGGCGCCTGCTAAGAAGCAACCTCATTCTAAGAAGCCTTCCCCCCCCTACTTCTTGTGCGCGCCACCAAGATGAGCTGAGTCAGGCTGGAGTGGCCTCGTCCAAGGGGAATGGAGTCGGGGGGGGCCAAAGGTGCCCCTGGCCCAAGGTGCCCCAGCTCTTCGCTCCATGTTCGAGCCCCTGGTCCCCCTGGTCCTCGTGAGGGGTGCTGTGAAGGCCGTGGGGGCGTCCTTGGAAGTCCTGGGGCGCCTTTGACCAGGGGCACTTCTGGCGGCACCCGAGAGAAGAGAGGCAGGACGCCCTGGCAGGCGAGTGCAGCAGCAGAGAGAAGGTGGGAGCGACCACCCGATGGGTGGCTCCGTCGCCCTGGCCTGGGTGGGGGGGGAGCAGACCCCGCGCGGGCCCGACGACGGGCATGTTTGGGCCGGAGGGGCAGGGGGGTGCGGGGGAGACGACGGGGGAAGAGGGGGGCACAAGGGGGAGATGGTCAGGGGGATCGTGACACAGGGACGGGAGGGATGGGGGGGACGACCAGGCTCAGAGCTCCTGGCGATCCAGCGGCAGGTTCGCGGCCGGTGTTGCCGCGGGGGCTGTCCACCCGAGGCACGCGCCGCCTGCCCACCGGCGGCCGCTGCTGGCTTCGGACAGTGTTCGCTGTTGGGCATCGCTCTCGGTCGAAAAACAAACAGGTCCAGACACTGCTTCACGGCGGCGCCCAGACCTCATGATTTAGCTTTTGCATTTCCCATTCTCCGAGACAGGGGGCCGGCGGCATGGGGCGAAGCTCTTACGGACAACATCAAAAACAACAACAACAACAACAACAACAACAACAACAACAACAACAACAACAACAATCACTTTACCCGAACGCTCAGTGTTCTCACCAGTGCCAGGGTTTTCATGCGACGCCAGCCAATACCCCCACTTTGTGGGGGGGCAGTGCAAGCTCTACCAAATATCCACACGACTCTTCGCCACCACCCACACCCAGCTTCCCGCCCTATGACGTTCGGACACTTCACTTCGTGGCCTGCGGACGACCGTGGCTACTACACTGGCGTGGAGTACACACCCACAGAAGTTGTTAGGACAGCGCGCGCGGGTAGAAATTTTGAAAAGTCGTGCAGGTGTTTTTCGAGGACCTACGGTGCGATTCGTGTGATTTTATGATGCGCGGTGCTAAAATTCTTAAGAAGCCCAATGGTTTTTGGAGATTTCGGCGTGCGCGCGCGAAGAAAAAACGAATGTGTCCCGCATGGTATTATTTGACAGGGATGATGGCCCTGGCAGGTGCGCAACCGTTGTCGCAGAAGTTCGAAAAAGTTGCTCGCAAAAGCCCGTTTGACAGAAATGTTTAAAAAGTGTTGGTTTCCTACGAATCCGCAAGAGCGCGCGGGATGAGATTTTGACATTTTTTTGTTGAAAAACCATTGGTTTTTTGATGTTTTTATGTTAAAATCGCTCCGAACACTAAGCTTTTGGAAGGATTTCGTCTTGCGCGCGCGAATGTCCACTTTACCTTGTTTTTTGCAAGGGATTCTTGAAATTTGATTATATTAGAACAAGAAATGTCATTTTATAGTGTTTTTTGCAAGGGAAAACGGATTACAACAAAACAACCGGATCTTGATGACATCGTATTACCTGAGGCTTCCTCACGAAAATGATGAAAATGTAGCTGCGGCCTAGGCGGCGCAGGGGGGGCGCGCACCAGGGGGCCCAACAATAATTATTCTTTAGAATAAATAATGTTCAACAACAACAACAACAACAATAACAACAACAATAACAATAACAACAACACAACAACAACAACAACAACAACATCAACAATTACTAGCACGTGGGGACACACCGTTCTCACCAGTGCCAGGGTTTTCATAGGAGGCGGGCAATACCCCCACTTTGTGGGGGGGCCGGTTCAAGCTCTACCAAATTTCCAAACGACTCTTCGCCACCACCCACACCCAGCTTCCCGCCCTATGACGTTCGGACACTTCACTTCGTGGCATGCGGACGACCGTGGCTACTATTCAGGGCCCCGCGGCCGACGACGACGGCGTGCGCGCGCGAAGAAAAAACGAATGTGTCCCGCATGGTATTATTTGACAGGGATGATGGCCCTGGCAGGTGCGCAACCGTTGTCGCAGAAGTTCGAAAAAGTTGCTCGCAAAAGCCCGTTTGACAGAAATGTTTAAAAAGTGTTGGGTTTCCTACGAATCCGCAAGAGCGCGCGGGATGAGATTTTGACATTTTTTTGTTGAAAAACCATTGGTTTTTTGATGTTTTTATGTTGAAATCGCTCCGAACACTAAGCTTTTGGAAGGATTTCGTCTTGCGCGCGCGAATGTCCACTTTACCTTATTTTTTGCAAGGGATTCTTGAAATTTGATTATATTAGAACAAGAAATGTCATTTTATAGTGTTTTTTGCAAGGGAAAGCGGGGGGGAACAAAACAACCGGATCTTGATCACATCGAATTACCTGAGGCTTCCTCACGAAAATGATGAAAATGTAGCTGCGGCCTAGGCGGCGCAGGGGGGCCGTGCACCAGGGGCCCCAACAATAATTATTCTTTAGAATTAATAATGTTCAACAACAACAACAACATCAACGGCATCGCTCCCGGGGGGGAGGACTGGCCGCGGAGCGACGGGCCGACCTTCCAGGGAGGTTCGGTGCCGGCGCTGGCGCAGGCAGGAGAGAGGGGGCCGTTGGGAGGAGAGTGGCAGGGGATTCCTTCCTGACCGTTCCCTCGGACTCCTCGTCGATCGTCTCTGCGATCCGGCCTGCAGCGGTGGCAGATGCTGCAGTTCTCAGACGGGCCGCTGGGATGAGAGGGGCGGGGGATTCCTCCTCCACCTTTTCCTCCGACTCATTGTCAATCGTCTCTTCGGTCTGGCCTGCAGGGGTTGGAGATGCTGCTGTTCTCAAAAGGGTCGCTGGGAGGAGTGGGGCGGTGGAGTCTTCCCCCTCCTCTTCCTCCGAATCATCGTCGACCGTCTCTTCAGTCAGGCCTGCAGGGGTGGGAGATACTGCAGTTCTCAGGACGCCTCTCCCCCTCCTCAGGAGGGGAAAAAACACACAGACACAATTAATCGTCGACTCCCCAGGAAAATGTAGGAAAATATGGGAAGTGGGGGGGAAGACAGAAACCCAGAAAATATGGGAAAGTATGGGGAATCGTGTTATTTGTGTGTGTGTGTGTATTTATTTGTGTGTTTGTGGGCCCCTTCACCTCCGCCTGGCCATCGCTTCGCGTCGAGCCTCTTTCTTAGGGCTGCAGGTCCCCGCCCGCACCTTGGACGAGCGGGCGCTTGCCAGTCGAGGCCGAGCTGCGGCCACGCGTGGGTTCGGTTCCGAGGGCCGGCTCGCACTCGAGGGCCCTCCGCATGCGCGTGGAGAGTGCAGTTGTGCCGCCGTGCAGATCGATCGGGCAGTATCGGAAGACGAACTGGTCGTTGTTTATCATCTGGTCCGTCTGGCCCGCCTGGTTGGGGAGGAGGAGGAGGAGGAGGAGGAGGAGGAGGAGGAGGAGGAGGAGGAGGAGAGGAGCAGGAGGAGAAGGAGGAGGAGGTCAAGGAGGAGGAGGAGGAGGAGGAGGAGGAGGAGGAGGAGGAGGAAGGGGAGGAGGAGGAGGAGGAGGTGAAGGAGGAGGGGAAGGAGGAGGAGGAGGAGGAGGAGGAGGAGGAAGTCCATCCCGGTAGGCATCGAGAAACCCCGCCTGTTCTTGTTTGCGCACGGCAGGGCACGGGCGAGGACGGTCCTGTGACAAGATTGTTCGCCGACTCCCCGATTCGAGGAGGACTGATAGGCAAGCGTGTGAGCTGTCTCCACCGCGCCCCCTGCTCCAGTCCATGGCGTACCTTGTCCTGTGCAAGATCTTCGGCACCGCCTGTTTTCTGAGCCCTCCGGCCGCCTGAGGCCCCGCCCGCCCGCGCCCTGTCTCCCCAATTATGGCTACCCGCGTCCCGTTTAGCTCTTGACCGGAAGGGGCCCGCTCCCGACCCGCAGACCAAAAAAGTGAGCTGTCTCCATCTCGCCTCTTCTTCCGCCATCTCCAACATAAGCGCTGGAACATGCCATGCTTGCCAGCGTGGGCCCAAACCAGTGCGGCACTGCACTCTGGATGCGCAGCACCTGTGGTACAACCTACGTGGCGCAACCCATGATTTGCAAGCTACACGAAGCAACATCTCTGGTGCAGTCTATGTGGTGGAAGGCGTGGTGCAATTGATTTGGTACACGCTACGTGGTGCAATACAGGTCGTACCATCTATGTGGTCCAAGCTAGGTGGTGTACTCAGTTGCTGCCAACTCATGAGTTTTCAACTCCAAGGTTCGCCAAATCGTCCCACCCTACCACCTGCAACTCGGTTTGCCAAACCCATGTGGCGTCGATTGCAATGATTGATTAGACATGGCTGGCGCATCTCTGCGGCCGCGCTGGTGCGCGCGAGCTTCGCGCACAGCGGCCAGCTGGTTTGGCAAAACATGACGCAACCAATGCTGCCGCGAAGGCGCTTACCGATGGCACCGTCCCAGCGCGTGTCAAAGGCAGCGCTGGCGCGCGCATTTCAATGCGGGTCGGTGGCTGTGGGGGCACAAAATCGTGATGACGTCGACAACGATTTAGCGATGATGATCGTAGCGATGGTGGTGGCGATGATGAAGCTGACGACGGCAAGGCATGACGAAAGTGTTCGCGCCATGATGGTGGCAATTGCGGCGATTGTCGATGAGATCGGCGTGATGCGGCGGCGCTGGCGTGAGTGATGGTGAAGAAGTGCGCGCGCTGGAACCCTTACCCAATAGGACTGGAAAGCTCAGTGTCGAAAAAACATGTTTCCATACGTTGTTGGAGAGCTCTCTTGTGAAATGTTTCGAACACGGGTGGTTTTGTAATGATTTCGACACCTTTGCGTGGCGCAACGCGCGTGTTGTCCGGATGGTTTCTTTTGAGACGGATTCGCGCACTGGGCGCATGCTGGATCAACGCGGATGCACCGCGTGATGTGCTGAGACTGCGGGCTCTGGGCAAGATTGAGACATGTGCCCGCGAGTGCGCACTTTGTGCAGGTTTTAAAAGTTTTGCGATAAAGAGAGTGCGCGCGCATAGTGTTATTTGACAGGGGTGAGGGGGGCGATGCCCGTTCTGTCTGGGATGGTATACGCTCACATGGAACATGAGCATCGAGGAATAATCATATACAATTGGCAGTGCACCAAGGGAGACGGATAAGTCGGGGGGGGCATCGTGGTAGAAATCACTATTCGGACGGGGCTGGGATCGACGACGAGAATTCCCTTCCAGACTCCCAGAGCGTTCCGGAGCGCTCTGAGAAGGCCGTGGCGCCCGAGACACCCTCCAACGCACCCCAGAGATTCTCAATGTCTCCCCGCTCGATTTGATCCTCGTGGTGGCTTCGCCTCCGTTCTCTTCTGACAAGAGAACCATGCAGCGGACCAGAAGAGCGCGCCCACCGGGCGAGGCCTCGGCGGACCCAGCCAGCGCACGGGGCGTGCCCACGGGCACCCACCAGGCGCCGAAAGCCTCGGCGGGCCCAGCTGGCGCGCGGGGCGAGGCGCCCCGGGGGCGCGCAGTTTCCCTCCCGAAGCCCAGCCAACCCTCGTCGTTGTGACTGAAGCCGTCGCCAGCTCCAATCCCTCCTCCCAGCTCCCCTCCTCGTCTGCCCCCCTCCTCCCCTCATCCCAGCTCCCCGCTCCTCTCGAAAGCCAGCTCCGCCCCAAGCCCCCCCCTTCCTTCCTCTCTTCCCCCCAGGCTCCCTGCAGGGGCGCGGACGTTGCTGCGGTCGGCGTTCTGCGCCAGGGGCGTGGCCCGCGTCCCCCCTTCGACGTCCCGGCCGTGGTCGTCGCTGTCGCTGTCGCCACCGTCATCGCCGCCGTGTCGCCGTGGTTTAGCCGCCGTCGGCGTCGCCGTCCGTCCGCCGCCCGCCTTCGCCGGCGCCGTCGGGCCTCGGCGTCGCCGCCGCCGCCGCCTCCGGCGCCAGCGTCGCCGGCGCCGCTGGGCCTCGGCGCCACTGCTGGCCGCCGCCGCCGCGCCCAGCCAGGCCGCCTGCCGCGGCGGGGGCGGCGCGGCCTCGGGCGGCCTCGGGCGGCGGCCGCCGCGATGCCGCGCGGCGGCGCCCGGGGCCCCGCGCGGCGGCCATGCTGCGCGGCGGCGCGCCCGCGCGGCCAGTGCACTGCGGCGCGCGCGCGGGCGCGCCGGCGGCGTGCCGCGGGCGGCGCGGCTGCGGCGGCGCCTCTGGAGAGCGGCGATGGGGGGTTCCTCTTCTCTCCTCCTCCTTCCTCTCCTCCTCCTCCTCCTCTTCTCCTCCTCCTCCTCCTCCTCCCTCCTTGACCTCCTCCTCCTCTCCTCCTCCTCCTCCCCTCCTCCTTGACCTCCTCCTCCTCCTCCTCCTCCTCCTCCTCCTCCTCCCTCCTCCTCCTCCTCCTCCCTCCTTGACCTCCTCCTTATCCTCCTCCTCCTCCTGCTCCTCCTCCTTTTCCTCCTCCTTTTCCTCCTCCTCCTCCTCCTCCTCCTCCTCCTCCTCTTCGGCCTCCTCCACTATCGGGCCCGGGGGCCCATGTCGCCCCTTTCTTCCTCCTCCTGCTCCTCCTCCTGCTCCTCCTCCTGCTCCTCCTCCTCCTCCTCCTCCTCCTCCTCCTCCTCCTCTTCGGCCTCCTCCACTATCGGGCCCGGGGGCCTCATCGGCGGCATGGTCCGCCTGATTGGCGGCCCAGCGTGGCGGCCACTATGCGGCCTTATGTCGGTGGCTCGGAGGGGGTTCTGAGGCCTACCTGGCGGCCGTATCGGCGGACTCGTCGGGTCCCGTGGGTCGGGCGGGCGGGCCCTCGCGGGGGGGGGGAGGAGGCGACGACGGCGGCGACGGCGGCGGGACAGATGCCGACGACGAGGACGACGACGAAGACGATAAGAACGACGAGGACGACGACGAGGACGCCGACGGCGAGGGTGAAGCTGGGAAGTTCCTCGTCGGCCTTGTCGTCCTCGTCGTCGGCATCGTCGTCGTTGTCCTCATAGTCGTCGGTACCCTCATCAGCAGCAGCACCATCAGCAGCAGCATCCTCCTCCTCATCATCACCAGCATCAGCATCATCATCATCATCATCATCAGCAGCAGCAGCAGCAGCAGCAGTAGACGCAGCATCATCATCGTCATCATCGTCATCGTCATCATCATAGGCATCGTCATCATTATTATCAACTTCAGCAGCATCAGCATCAGCATCAGCATCATCCGCAGAAGCATCATCATCCACAGCAGCATTATGAGCATCATCATCAGGATCACTATCGTCGGCACCATCAGCATCACAATCATCAGCATCAGCATCACCATCATCATCGTCATCATCATGATTATCAGCATCCAAGGCCCCGTGCATCCTCAGCGCGCGTCCTGATGATTCGGGTTGCGTACATACTTGATGAATTTCAAACTTGAGCTATCCGTCGAATCCACGACAGACGTGTGGACTGCTCGTAGATATACGAACCTGATGCGCGCCTGTAGATTCGACGAGCAAGCCGGTCCTGTGGCCGATTCCGTAGTCGATCTCCAGCTCGACTGCTGGACGCCCAAACAGGAGTCGAATTGAGAAGAGCACCGCTAGCTGCAGCGCCTTCTTGTTGGATCGGGCGGGTGGACCCCGACGGGCGCGGGCGGGCCCTGAAGGGCGGAAACTCACGCGCGGGGCGCTGAAGCGCCGCGGGCCTCCCGAAAGCCATGGGAAGAGGCGGGCCAAAAAAAGGCTTCGGCGCCTCGGGCGGGGGGGCCTCTGGGCCGGCAGGTTGCAGGGGCGCCTGCGACCCGATCCGATGTGATTCGATTCGCTGGTTGTGGCTGCGATTCCGATTCGATTCGATTCGGCCCGATCCGGCGGCATTGGCCAGCGCGCAGCCAGATCCGATTTCACGATGCGATCCAGGCGAGGCCTGGCAAGCCTTGGCGCGCGGGTGGGGCGACCGGGCGGGTCTGGCGGGTGGGCCGGGGCGGGCGGGTCGGGCGGGCTTCCGAGCGATGGGAGGGGCGGACGAAGGCTTCGGCGGGTCGGGCGGGCCCTGGGCGGGCGAGCCTCGACGCGCGGGTGGGGCGAGTGGGCCCGAACGGGCGGGCCGTGCGGGCCGGACGACAAGGGTGGGACAGGGAAAGGGTGGGCTACGAAATCTGCTGCGTGCAGCTGGTTTGAAGTCGGGCCTGTCCCTCCACAGGAGGAGTACTTTCGAAAATGATGAAAGGGTAGTCTGGGGGCGACGTTTGGATTCTGTTTGCCTGTTTTCCCGCATTTGGGGCGATGCTGAACGATTCGTTCAACATCCGCCTGTGGGAGGACATGCCCGACCTGAAGCTGGTTTCGGCCCCGCCGCCGGGCCCGTGCTTTGATGCACGGGCGCGTCCTCGCGCGAAGGAGGCCCCGAGCAGGCGCGCCCGAGCGGGCGGGTCGGGCGGGCAGGCGGGCGGGCCAAGCGAGCGAGCGTGTCGACCTTCACGGGCGGGTCGGGCAGGCCGCCCGCAAGGGCATGCCGGGCGGGCGGACCACGTGCGGGTTGGGCGGTCACGCAAGCACAAGTCATCGTCGAGAATCCCAAGAGAGCACGGCAGACAATCGGAGGCGGAGGGGAAGACGAGCCTGCAGAGGCTATGGAAGCAGCTGGGGAATCCTGGGATTAGTGTCTGTACGCTCGTGTGTCCCTGGGCCCCTTCATCCTGAGCGTCGAGACGGCGTCAGGAAGTCCCAGGCGAGGGCGCATTTCGCGGGCTGCTTGCGTGGAAGTTCCATACGGGAACTCGAGTCCCCAATCCGCAGGGAGGAAGGCTAAGGCAAGCGGGTCGGGCGGGCGAACCCTGACGGACGAGACGAGCGGGCGCACCCCAGCGAGCGGCCGGCCGGGTGGTGCATGAATGCGCTGACGGGCGGGCTTCCAGGCAAGCGAACGGGTGGAGCTGGACGGACGGGCTTGGGGGCGTCTCTGCCGAGCGGGTCGGGCGGGCGGGCCTTGGCGGTCGGCTCGGGCGGGCGGCACAGTACATCGCCCAGCGCGATGCTTGAACAATCGCATGGAAGTCTTAGGCGAGAGCTCGATTCCCGGGTGAATTGCATGGACGTCCCGGGTGCCAGAGTTGAGTGGCGAGGGCGAGGTTCTTGAATAAGGTGCGCAGAAGTCATGGGCGAGGGCGCGTTTCCTGAGGATACGACGACGAGGGGGAAGAGGGGGAGGAAAGGGGGCGAGGGAATGGGAGGGAGATGGGGGAGGGAAGCGGAGGAGGGGAGAAGGCGGCAAAACGAGGGGAGAGGGGGATGGGGGAGGAGAGGGGAGGAGGGGAGAAGGGGGGGGAGGAGAGGGGAGGGACGACGGGGGAAGAAGTGGTGCGAGGATTTCCTGACTGGTGGAGGAGGACGACGATGACGGCGACGATGACGGCGACGATGACGGCGAGGGGGGGGGGAGGGTATGGGGTGGACGCAAATACGGATCGCGAGGAGGGGGCGATGACGCATTTGCAGTAACGTGGATGGCAGCATTGCGATGCTAGCGAACCTGATTGTGGTGATGCATGGCTTTGACACTGAGCATGAAGATGATTAGAAGGTGGCGAGTGCATATCTTATGCTGGCATTCAGAAGGCGTTTCAAGCCAAGATCGTGTGAGCATATCATGTTTTTTCCTTGGTAGCCTGGTTGACACCGCCAAGGTTCAAAGAGGAGATCCGCAGATGCAAGCACCCGGAGGCTGGATCCATGCTCCTCCGCTCCTTTCACATGGATGATGTAATCTGATACTAATAGCGTTCACGCTATGGTTGTAGCATGGTTAGGATGTGGTGATGTCACACTCTCTCGTTCTATGTTTCTCTCTCTCTCTCTCCCTTTGTTTCTCGTTGTCTCTCTCTCTCTCTCTGCCTCTCTCTTCCCTTCATGATTGGTATGTCCGTTGGGATGGTCTGTATCCCTCCCTCGCTGTCTGTCTCTGTCTTTCGCTCGCTCTTTCTCTTTCTCTCTTTCTCTCCCTCTCTCTCTCTTTCTCTCCCCCCCTCCAACGCTGTCACTTCTGTATGCTGCGACTATGAAAAAAAAGCAATCTGGAGAGCACCAACAACCGCAACAGCAGCAACAGGCATTAGCAGGCGGCAGGAGTAGCCGCAGTGCCAGTCTCGGCGGTTCCGTCTTTCTGGATCTATGTACATACACACCCATCGGTCGTTGAACATCCTTAGCTTGCTTGATTCCCCAGAGCCCAAACTAGTCTAGTCGCCTTGCTACTTCAAGAAACGAGAGGTGTGTCCTGTTCCCTCCTCGTCAGGGGTCGGGCGGAAGCCCAATCTACTGCAAATGCCTTCCTAATTCAGGTTTCTACGCACCCACTTCGTCCACCGATGGGTACCTGTGATTGCAGCGAGAGCATGTGTGGCCCACCGCGCCCGAGCGCTGGAAACTTTTGTTTTGGCGGACGCATCGCCAGTGATGCGTGGTGTCCTAGGGTGGAGTCGCTTGGGCGTTGTAGCAAGCCTGCCTTGTGCCCGCGAGAACTCATCCCCCTTGCGCCGCTTTTGCGCAGCTCAGTTTTGATTGCCATGACACTTGCGGAGCTCGGGAACGCACACCCAGGTGGTCGTCACCCAATGCTTGTGTTGACCTGAAGGGTATCAGCTGGTCTGACAAGCATGTGCCCCTCTTTGCTGGATGAGAGCAGTACACATTGCACCATTTCGGCAGGAAGCATCCCAGCTTCCCACAAGTACGATAGGGGCCACGACGGAAAGCCAATGGGGGGATCGAGGTAGGGACAGGCATGGGAATAGGAAAGGCAATGGGAGGCCACGGGAGATACGGGAGTCAACAGGAGGCAACGGGAAGCAATAGGAGGCAACGGGAGGCAATAGGAGGCAGCGGGAGGCAACGGGAGGCAACGTAAGGCAACGGGAGGCAACGAAAGGCAACGGGAGGCATTGTCGCCTTCCAGGTTTCGAATCCGACGATGCGATCACTAGAAATGCAACGTTATGTAGAACCTGTGTAGCCGCATTGTTCAGCAGGTATATGTACAGTGATGCGTGATTCGTCCCTTTTGCCTTTGCTGTGCCTGCGTCTGCGCACAAGTAGGGGTCACCGAGGTCCGCAGCCACTTTGTGCCAATCAGTTTCAGTTATTCGTAAAGGCGACCCTCTGCTGCCGACCCCCTCTCCATCATAATGGGAGGTGTCGGAGTTATGCTGGGACGTGTTGGCGCTGTTTTAGAAGCTTGTGGGAACTTTATGAGAGGGCGACTGGCATTCAGTAGGTACCTTGAGATGGTGGAGTTGTTGTTGAACGCGAATATGGTTGAATTGCCTTGAGTCGTGGCCTCTCAAATCCGTCGACATGTACAATGGATTCTTGCCTGCGGTGCGTGAATCTGGCGAAATGTGCGCGGCATTCTGGCCTCGGGTGCGCGAAGGTGGCGTTGCAAGGAGCTCTGGTTTATTGGAGCGCGAATCTAGCGCAAGGTTCGAGGGATCTTGGCTTCGGGAGCGCGAGTCCTTCGTGATTGACAAGGGGTATTGGCTTCGGGAGCGCGAACCTGGGCACTTTGCGACATATCCCGGCCTCGGGAGCGCGAACCTGGCGATAGCTACGGAGGATTCGGGCCTTGGGAGCGCGAACCAAGAGAAATTCGCGATTGAATCTAGGCCCCCCCCCCCTGGCGCGGGCAGTAAGAGCTTGCATCTGGAAGGTGATCCCTTTTTTAGTCACTCTTTCGCCGATCGGCGCAGGCCCTCGCACCCCCTCCCCCTATGGGGTAGATCTTGGCTGTTTTGTTGGCGCCTGTTTCAGGCAGGTGGAGGCTCCCCCCCATAGGACGCACTGCCGCAGATAGTCGCACTGAGCAGAGGTCCGGAGCCAGACACCCTCCCCCTTTTGCCCTCCTGTCCGCCCGGCGACGAAACGTCGAATACAAAAAAGCTCACAAGCATACAGTCGGGGCCCTGAAGAAGGAACCCTTTTCGTTGGGGAGGTGCTCCGTGTTCATTAATTGTCTCGCAGCTTGCCTTGGATTTCCCTTTGGTTTTCGATCGGAAATCGAAGTTCAACTTATGGAAAATAGGGGCCTCGTTCCTTATTTAGGGTTCCTTAGGTCAACGCCCCGACTGTATGACATCAGGAACTGGAAACTGGAAACTGGAAACAGAGGGCAGGAGCCCGAGCCTCGCAGCCTGGTGGCCCAGCGCCAAGGGGGCCAGCGGATATCGTTGAAAAGCCACCCTTCGGATGAGGAGGGGAACGGCAGGGGTTCGAGGATCCTCAGGACGCGTGTCAGCCCAATGCTTTTGTTGCCCCCCTTCAGCCCAACCAGCCGAGCATTACATCTACATCGCCTGCGTCGTATAGGAGGGGCCTCGATGGACAACACGCACGCTGGGGCTAACACACGCTCTGAGGATCATCGAGGGGCGCATCTGTCGGTTCGCGATTGAAGTTGACTTCCTTGGGCTTGCATGCCCACCTTTACCTCTCTGAACTCACCCCACCAGGTCACTTACTTCTGCTCTCATGCGCTCTTCCAACCCATGTCACTGCTGTAATATCGTAGCCATGATCGTGTTTATCATCGCATGTACAGCCGTTCCGAAGGTTGTCAATCTTCCAGCTCAGAGGAAGAAAGAGCGATACTACCAGTACACATCAGCGACACGGGATTGCAGTCAACCCGCATAGTAAACAAAAACAATGTTGCAATGCTACCCGTGCATCCTTGCCCCATTCGGCCCATCCTTCGCGTCTTTTTCGCTGGCCGACCTCGCTCGAAAAACGTCAGCATCGCCCTCCAAGGCCATTGCATCCTTACCGCGCATCTTTATTGCCTCGCTCGAAAATACGTCAGCCTCGCCCTCCAAGGCCCTTGCATCCTTACCGCGCATCCCTATTATACTGGTTGACTGCACTGGAAAACCATACACTGTGTCGAGGGGAAGTAGGGAGATGCCAGTTGTCCCTCCACACCGCCCCTGCCCGGGCCACTCCCAGCTGCAGGGGGAGATCGGTCACTACAAGTCCCCCCCTTACAGGACCACAGAGCGCGCCTCGACCGCTCCGTGGTCCAGGATGGGCCAGGATGGGCCAGGCCAGGAACAGCACACGTCGGTCGTTCAAACTAGGCACTGGTGGACCCCCGGGTCCCAATCTGCTTCGGCCGCCTTCCCGCTTCGAAGGCTCGAGCGGTCTTCCCTCTGCCCTCCTCGTGAGCCCAATCTCTGCTTCCAACGCCTTCTGCTTCCCTGCCGGCGGGCACAGGTGGACGGTCCCAGACCCCCCGCGGCGTCATCGGCTTCACACGGGCCCAAGAGGTCTATATAGAGACCACCTCCCCGAGGGCAGGGCTCTCAGCCCGAGCGGCTCCTGCTCAAGGGCCCCATGGGGCCCAGGGAGGGCGCCCAGATGCCGAGCACGGCCAGAAATGGCCCGACAGGGCTCCACGGCGAGAGGAGGCCCCGTCTAGGCCTCCAAGATGGGGTCGGAGTAGGTGGGGTCGGAGGAGGATCGCGCCGCATCGCCGATGCATCGGCGATGCGTCGGCGATGCGGCTCGATGTGGGGCCCAATTTTCTCCACGCCGACGTCGTCGTTGCATCGCTGACGTCGCCGATGCATCGCCGATACATCGCTGATGCATCGCCGACACATCGGCGATGCATTGGCGATGCCGCGAGATCCTTCGGCCCCATCTACGCGGACCTCATTTAGGAGGCCTCTAGCCCGGCAGGCCTTGTTCGCCTTCTTCCGCTCCAACCGCGACCTGCTTGGGCCGGCCGACCTCTGCCGGCTCTTGGAAGGCGCTCGGGTGTCTCCTCTTGGCCACGACATCAGGGGCGGATGCGAGACGGAGGGGCTGAGCATGCGCCTGTGCATTTCGTCGGGCATGTGTGGAGGGGGAAGGACGGGGAGGAGGAGGAGGAGGAGGAGGAGGAGGAGGAGGAGGAGGAGGAGGCGGACGACGACGACGACGACGACGACGACGACGACGACGACGAGGAAGGGTGGAGGGGAGGGCTGGCAGAGAGAGGAGGAGAGGAGGAGGAGGAGGAGGAGGAGGAGGAGAAGGAGGAGGAAGGAGAGGAGAAAAGGGGGAGGGGGGGGCCTGGCAGGACCCTGAGGCAGGCATTGGGGCCGTCTGGGAGGGCGCGGCCTGGTTTCTGCGTGCCGACGGGTGCCGAGGAGGTCAAGGTCTGCGTCGTGTTTGGGCAGGGAGGCCGCCTTGCTCCAGCAATGCAAGCAGGAGGGGATATGAGGAGGATGGGGAGGAGGATGGGGGGGAGGAGAAGGAGGAGGAGGAGGAGGAGGAGGAGGAGGAGGAGGAAGACGAGGATGATCTGGAGAAATGGAGGGATCCGACGAAGTCTACGTCCAAAGCCCCCCCTGATCTCCTCGCGTCTGTGGCTCCCGCTGGGCTTGGCCTCGGGCGCCGCCGGCTTCGCTGGCGGCCCAAGTTGACGCTTTTCTGGTGGGAGGGACGTAGCCAGATACAGGCGGACCGAGGTAGAAGATCGAGGTCGGTTCGGGGAGGGTACCCTACTGTTCTTCGTGTTTGTTGGATGTTCTTGTGCATCCTGGCGAGGGTGCCCGTGGATGTTCTGCGTTCTTGGGCCGGCGGTGGGTCTCATGTTCTTGAGGGATGTTCTTCTGGCCTAGGTCCGACTTATTGCACTTCAGGAAGCAGGTTGGATCCGCTGACTGACTGGACTCACTGAACTGCCCGCACCTGTGACCAGGCTTTGTGGGCCCCGGAAACAGCAGGGCCGTTTCTTCACCGTTTCCAGAACATGTCCCTCGAAAATGGAAACGGCAAAAGAACGGCGACCGGAAACGGCAAAAAAACTGCTCCGGGACTGGAACCGGAGCCGGAACCGGTCAAAAAACGGCGACGGAACCGGTAAAAAAACGGCGTGCCCACTAAGTTACCAGGTGGCCGAGGGTGCAACCCTCGGCGGAACCGATAGCAGGCGGTGTTAAGTCGGAGGAGCGCTGGTGGAGGCAACGACCCCCCTCGCGCCTGGCCCAGTTGCGCTCAAAGTCGGCCCCCCGATCCTTCCCGAGGTCCATCCTGCCCGTTTTTCGAGGCGGATCCAGCCGTGGTGACCAGAAGTCTCTGGGAGGCCCGACAAAAACCGACGAGCGACGCCAGGGAGGGCCCCTGCCTGTCTGGACTGGCCCTCCTCCTCCTCCTCTTCCTCCTCCTCCTCCTCCTCCTCCTCATCCTCATCCTCATCCTCATCCTCATCCTCATCCTCATCCTCATCCTCCTCTTTCCTCCTTCCTCCTTTCTCCTCCTCCTCTCTCCACCTCCTCCTCCTCCTCTCTCCTCCTCCTCCTCCTACTCTTTCCTCCTCTCCTCCTCCTCCTCCTCCTCCTCCTCCTCCTCCTACTCTTTCCTCCTCTTTCCTCCTCCTCTCCTACTCCTCCTCCTCCTCCTCCTCCTCCTCCTCCTCCTCCTCATCCTTCTCCTCCTCCTCCTCCTCCTCCCTCTCTCCTCCCTCCTCCCGCCCCGTCCGCCGCCTGCGGCGCAACCCATCAGCAGGCGGTCTCCGGCTTCCGCACCCCCGGGCGGGAGCCGTGGCTCACACGGCGCCCTCCCCCGCGGCGCGCGCCGCAGCGGGCGGCTCCACCCTGGGGTGCAGTCCGTGGGGCGCAGCCCGCGGGGAGCCCCCAGGAGCACGCTGGGGCGCCGCTGGGGGCCTCCCACGGCGCGAGCCGCAGTGGGCGGGCTCCACCCAGGGTGCAACCCGTGGGGCGCAGCCCGCGGGGAGTCCCCAGGAGCACGCTGGGGCGCCGCTGGGGACCTCTCGCGGCGCGCGCCGCAGCGGGCAGGCTCCACCAAGGAGTGCAATCTCTGACGCGGTCCACGGCGCAGCCCGTGGGGAGTCCCCCAGGAGAGCAGCCCGCTGCAAAAAGGTCCACGGCGCGACGCTGTGGCGCAGGCCATGGTGCAGTCCATGCCACAGACCCTGGCGCCGTCCCCGGCGCAGCCTGCTGCGCAACACGCCCTCCCTCGTGCAACGCACATGTGGATTGGGCGGAGGAGACGAGGAGACAGGACAGGGGAGGGACGAGGAAAGAGAGAGAGAGAGAGAGAAACAGAGAGAGAGAGAGAGAGAGAACTAAAAAACAAAACATTGAACGGCAGGGGGAGGAGGAAAACCACAACGACGCGTCCGGAGCCGAGGAACACTTCCGATATGCTCGGGGAGGGGGCAGGGGCAACTTCGACGGGGAGGGAAGGGAGGGGCAAGCGCTGCGCGGAGAGCCCCTCGCGCGGTGAGCCCCCTCCGCGGGTCGGATCGCGCCGAGAGGGGTGGGGGAGGGAGGGAGGGAGGGAGGGAGAGAAGGACGATGATGAGGACGGTCTAGATGCTGATCGCTTTATGCTCTTGTTGGCACTCTCTGGAGGCCTCGGGAGGCATGCTGGAGCCTTGGAGCAAGAGTTGTGGGGGGACGTCTTGTTCGCCAACGGCTTTCCGTGAAGCGTGATCTGGTTGTGCAGCAGCAGCGACTCAGAATTCAGCGCATAAAAAGGCAGACAAGCAATGAGAATGCGCGGCTACGCGATTGCATGTTCGTTCCGTGAGAGGCCGCCCAGAAGAGTTAGTTGCGCCAGAAGCGAGAGGGATGGAAGCCAGGAACCTCTTGGGTTTTTTTTAACGCCGCGCCTGCCTCACTCTTCGCCCATCACCAGCATCACCGAAACATCATGCTTCTACTGTGTGTGCGCCGCTCCACCGCAAGGGGCGCCCAAACTTCTGATCGTGCCTGCCCGGTGGCGGGCGCCCTCTGGCCACGCCGCCCGGGCACCGACATGCCACAGGACGCCTGTGCTGCGTGGTCGGTTCGGACGTGCGCACCCCAGACATGCGACGTCCTGAGGTTTGCAGGACGGCGTCCCTGGAAGTCCCGACCCGTTCCCCGGGACCGGCTTTTCGTCCCGGGCCGTTTTATTTGACGGCCCCCGGGGCCCGGGCCCCCACCGGGGCCGAACACATAGCCCCAAAGCCCCGCCCCCGTCCTGATCTTTGAAACGACGCGGGCGTGTCTCTGGGCTCCAAAGATGGGGGGGCACAGTACTACTGTAATGGAGGATGACGATTGATAAATGACCGGGGGTCGTGTTCACGCGGCGGCGCCCGGGATGACGATTAGAAAACACCGGCCGCGGGCTGGAAAACTTTTTTCAATCGTTCTCCTCCAGTCAGAAACTTGTGCAGACATCGCAGGGAAATTTTGTTTTAATCGTTCTCTTTCATTTTCTATTAATCGTCATCCCGCATTACGGTATGTCGCTGCAGCGTCCCAGACCGCCTCCTTTCCCCGGGGGAGCCGCCCCCTGCGGGGAGAGGCGGGCGCGGGCCTCGGGCGGCGCGTGGCAGCGTCGCAGAGCGCCTGCGCCGTCCCGGATCCAGCGCTGCGGAGCCGCCCAACAGCTCCAGCTCGATCCTCCCCCTCCCCCTCCCCCTCCCCTCCTCCTCCTCCTCCTCCTCATCCTCCTCCTCCTCTTCCTCCTCCTCCTCCTCCTCCTCCTCCTCCTGGGGCTTCACCCTTAGGGCCCACCAACAAAAACATGCGTGACTCATCTCTCGCGGCGCGCACGAGATGTTTTTAGTAATTACGGTTTGTGGCTGGGGGCGTCCTGTTTGAGAAGGCCGGCTTCACGTTCCACGAGCATGGTTTGTCTTTTGAGCACTCTTCCGTTCTGAGGTTCTTCCGTGGTAGGCCTGTAGGAGTGCCGGGAAGGTCGGCCCCTGTTCGAACGGAGGCTTGACAGCCCTCAGTCGTTCCCGCGAAGATTTGCACGAACGAAATGGGCACGGAAAGAATGGGTACAATGCCCAACAGCGGATCCTGTGCATTCTGAACAGGACTCGGTGTCCACGCCGCCGCGGCCTGCTACCACTCGAGACAGAAGGCCGCCTGCCCACCAGCGGCCGCTGTTGGTTTGCGACAACGTTTGTTGTTGGGCATTGTACCCATTCTTTTCGTACCCATGTCGGGCGTCCAAGAAGGAGGCTTGACAGCCCTCAGTCGTTCCCGCGAAGATCTGCTGAGAGGTGCCGCCCAGCGATGCCCCCGTTGCCCTTGGTGGGCGGGGGCAGCCTACCCGTGGGCCTCGCAGGTCGGGCCTCGCAGGGCCGCGCGGCCCCACGGGGTACGGGGCACCGGCTCGCAGCCGCCCCGCGTGGAGCGTGTCCACTGGCGGCGCGCAGAGGGGGGTAGGGGGAGGGGGGAAGGCTCCTCAGAAGCACCCCCAGGTGCGGGCCTTCTCTGTAGATGTGTAAGGCCGGCGCCTTCTAAGAAGCAGCCTCCTCCTAAGAAGCCTTCCCCCTCTCCCACGACCCCCTTCTGCTCGCCGCCAAGTCCATGCGACCGCGCATCCACTGCATCGCGCCCCGTAGCCCGTACCGCGAGGGCGTGGGTGCGGAGGTGTCCGCCGCTCGTGATGTCCCCCCCCCCCCCCCCCCCCCGTCCTCCCAGAGGCCCACGGCTTCTCCTGCCTGCCCCCCCCCCCCAGAGAGACATAGAGAGAGAGGCCTTTGGCACTCAGTGGAGAAGCTGCACGGCCGCGACGGGCTGGTGCCCCCCCCCGCTGGCCCGTCGTCGCCACTGTCGCCGCCGCCGCCGCCGCCGTCCTTGTCGTCGTCGTCGCAGTCGGCATCTTTGTCGCCGTCGTCGTCGTCGCCGTCGTCGTCGGCATCGTTATTTCGCTCGCGTCGTGGCCATCCTCGTCGGCCTCGTCGTCGTCGACATCTGTGTGGTCGTCGTCCTCGTCGCCCCCCTCGCCACCCCTGTCATCATCGTCTGCGGGGGGGGGGGGGCTAGGGGGAGCTTGAAGGAACAGCTTCGCGCGAGAGGGTGAAGGGTGAAGGGGGGGGGGCAATGTGAGACGAGAGGCCACGGTGACAGGAGGCAAAGGTTCGGGCGTGTGCCAATTGGGGGGTGACCTAAATGGGGGGTGAAGAACAGGGTCCCAAAGGGGCCCTTTAGGGCTTCTTTTGGGAGCCAGCTGGTGTCCAAAAGGGGCCCCAAAGGGCTCCTTTGGGGTCCTTTTCTTCACCCCCCAGTTGGGCCCCTTCCATTAGCACCCGCCCGAAAGGTGAGGGGTGAGCAGGGGAGCAGGCAGGGTCGAGGATCGAGGATCTTTGCACGTTTTCGGGAGTTCCTTCGTCAGCCTGCTGGGGCCCCCAAGAGGCCTCCGCAGGGGGCACCTGGGGAGTTCCAGAGGAGACCTCCCGGAGACCTCGAGGGGAGGAAGCAGATACAGTCAACCTAGACGCGGAAATAAGGACCACTCGGGGCTCAGGAGGAGCTACATGTGTTCGGGCCGCTCCCCAGGGATGGCCTGAAAAAGTTTGTTTGTGGTCCAGGCCGCCCGAAGCCAGGAATGCCTTCCGTTTCCTGCTCAGTTTTCCTTTTTGTTGGTAGGGCGACGATTGCTTGGGGAAGCAGGCAGGATGGGGAGGAGGAGAAGGAGGAGGAGGAGGAGAAGGAGGAGGTGGAGGAGGAGGAGGAGGAGGAGAAGGAGAGGCGGATCGTGGAGGCGGAGGATGCCAAGCCTCGTTTCGCCTTCTTCTTGTCTCATGGGGAGCAGGCAGGATGGAGGAGCACCAGGGGCGGATCGTGGCGTGATTTCGACTTCGGCTCCAGAGGTTGATCCCTTCCGTTCGGGAGGGTGTGAAGACACCAAGGACGATGCAGAGGGGTAGAGGAGAGAGGAGAGAGGAGGAAAGGAGGAGAGAGGAGGCGGACAGAGGGAGGCAGAAGACGAAAAGGAGGAGGGAGGAGGAAGAGGAGGGACGAGAGAGGAGGAGAGGGACGAGAGAGGAGGCGGAGGAGGAGGGGAGCACGAGGTCCGTGCCGAGGAGGGCAGATCGGCCTGCAGCCACCGACGGAGGCGAGCTTCCCTCTCTCTCTCGCTCTCTCTCTCTTTCCTTTCACCTGCCAGGCGTCGTCTCTGTGGAGCGTCTGAGGACCTCTGCGCGGCTGCCCGGCCCGCTGGCCTGGGCTGCAGCCTGTCCGCAGGGCCCCGGCATCCCCCTCCAGCGGCGGCGGTCCGCGCCTCCGCCTGCGCGGAGCGGGCCTCCCCGGCCGACTGCGGGCCAGATGCTCGCGACGCGGCCAGCCTGGGCGATCGGCGGCAGAGACGAGTCAGGGAGTCTAACTACGCTAGGCCTCCTCCTCCTCCTCCCCCTCCTCCTCCTCCTCCTCCTCCTCCTCCTCCTCCTCCTCCTTCTCCTCCCCCTCCTCCCCCTACTCCCTCCTCCCTGCGTTTCCCCCACCCAGTACAGCGCTTCGTGGACCCATAGGGAGTCCCACCGGAGGCCCCAGACATCATCGCGTTGTCAACAAGTATCAGGACGGGAGGTTTGGGGCCATGTTGGCCCCAGGGGGCCCTCGCGGGGCCTCGAGACCGTCAAAAAACGGCTCGGGACGAAAAACCGGTCCCGGGGAAAGGGTCGGGGCTTCCAGGGACGCCGTCGCGAAAAAAAATAGAACGTCGCATGTCTGTGTCAGGGAGTCTATGCCCCCTAGATGGGGGCGGACGATCGCGCCGCATATCGCCTGTGCATAGGCTCGATGCGGCTCGGTGTGGAGCCCGAGTTTCTCTCCACGCCAGTGCCTTACCGACATGGCCGATGCATCGTCGATACATCGCCGATGCATCGCTGATGCATGGGCGATGCGGCGCGATCCCTTGACCACAGCTACCCAGACCCTATCTAGGAGGCCTCTAGGGAAAAGTCGGGCATGTCCCTCTACAGGAGATCTATTCAAAAATCATACAGAAATAGTGCGGGGATGATTTTTCCACTATTTTTTCAATATTCTTCCAAACTCCGCCTGTAGGAGGACCTGCCCGACCGAACTCTTGGGGAGACTCGACGCAGCTGGCCAGGTTCGCCTGCGTCGGATCGCAGATGGATCCTCGAGAGCCGCCGGCCCACAGAGGCGCAGACGCCCTCCCGTAGTCTCCCGGCTCTTCTGCAGGCCGGTTCGGTCGCCGAGTTTGTCTCCTCCCTCGCGGCCGCTTCCGCCTCTCAGCTCGGGGAAACGCAAGACGCGAGGAAGCCAGAGCTCAGGTGTGCCGACGTCTTTTGACGAGCGCCCCGGATTTTGACGGTCCGGTTTTCGTGGGATGCTTGCAGCGGGAGCTCGCGTCAGATTTCAAATTGGGTCTTGTCATTTTCATGATGCCCCCGACCGGCCAATCCGAGTCTTCCGCACCCGAGTCTTGCGTCCCCCCGACTCTCTTCCCCTCCTCCCGAGCGGCTGGCTAAGCTGCGCTGTCCGTTGCCTCGGACCGCCTGAGCGCGCGTGCAGATTGCCTCTGCCGCGCTGCGGCGGAAAGGCTGTTCGGTTGCCCATCGGTTCAGGAATCCCAAGATCCGTAGCAGGCCGAAATGAGGGCGGAACTGTAAACCCTGCCTGTGGGGCCTCGATGGAGCTCCCTTTTGGGGCCACGGACCGTGTAAGGGGTGCGCCGAAGTGAGGGTGGAACTGCATGCGAATCCTGGAGCTCCCTCTGCGGCCACGAACCGTGTGAGGGGTGCGCGGAGATGCGGATGGAACTGCATGCGAACCCTGCCGCGGGGGCCTTCGGTGGAGCTCCCTTTTGGGGCCACGGACCGTGTAAGGGGTGCGCCGAAGTGAGGGTGGAACTGCATGCGAATCCTGGAGCTCCCTATGCGGCCACGAACCGTGTGAGGGGTGCGCGGAGATGAGGATGAAGTTGCATGCGAACCCTGCCGCGGGGGCCTTCGGTGGAGCTCCCTATGGGGCCACGAGCCGTGTGAGTGAGCCGAAGTGAGGGTGGATTTGCATGCGAACTCTGTTATTGGGGCCTTCCTTCGGTGGAGCTCCCTATGGGGCCCCGAACCGTGTGAGGGGTGCGCCGAAATGAGGGTGGAACTGCATGCGAACCCTGCCACTGAGGCATTATGCATGCGAACCCTGCCACTAAGGCATTCGGTGGAGCTCCCTATGGGGCCCCGAACCGTGTGAGGGGTGCGCCGAAATGTGGGTGGAAATGCATGCGAACCCTGCCACTGAGGCATTCGGTGGAGCTCCCTATGGGGCCCCGAACCGTGTGAGGGGTGCGCCGAAATGAGGGTGGAACTGCATGCGAACCCTGCCACTGAGGCATTATGCATGCGAACCCTGCCACTAAGGCATTCGGTGGAGCTCCCTATGGGGCCCCGAACCGTGTGAGGGGTGCGCCGAAATGTGGGTGGAAATGCATGCGAACCCTGCCACTGAGGCATTCGGTGGAGCTTCCTATGGGGCCACGGACTGTGTGAGGGGTGCGCCGAAATGAAGGTGGAACTGCATGCGAACCCTGCCGCCGCGGACTTCGGTGGAGCTCCCTATGGGGCCACGAGCCGTGTGAGGGGTGAGCCGAAATGAGGGTGGAACTGCATGCGAACCCTGCCTGTGGGGCCTTCGATGGAGCTCCCTATGGGGCCCCGAACCGTGTGAGGGGTGCGCCGAAATGAGGGTGGAACTGCATGCGAATCCTGCCACTGAGGCATGCGGTAGAGCTCCCTATGGGGCCCCGAACCGTGTGAGGGGTGCGCCGAAATGTGGGTGGAAATGCATGCGAACCTTACCATTGACGCATTCGGTGGGGCTTCCTATGGAGCCACGAACCGTGTGAGGGGTGCGCCGAAATGAGAGTGGAACTGCATGCGAACCCCGCCACTGGGGCCTTCGGTGGAGCTCCCTATGGGGCCACGACACGTGTGAGGGGTGCGCCGAGATGAGGGTGGAACTACATGCGAACTCTGCCGCTGGGACCTTAGGTGGAGCTCCCTATGGGGCCCCGAACCGTGTGAGGGGTGTGCCAGAATGGGACGTCGCCGCCATGCGGACTGCGCGGGAGGAGGGGGGGGGCAGCGGGAGAAGGAGGAGTGACGCGGGGCGCTGTCTCTTCATAGCGAGGGCCCAGAAATACAGGACGGTTGAGAAAAACCTTGGGGCAATTATTTCGTGTGGCGTCTCGGGGCCCTCGGGAAGGCTCTATAGGGGCTCTCTGTGGGGCGCCTCGAGGGCTTGTAGGGCCGTCTTGGGGCCATCCTGGACCGACCGTGCGGCGATTTTTGGACCCTCTTTGGACCGTCTGGGCGGCCTCCTGGGGCCCTTTTGGCCACTCTTGGGCTCTCTTTGGGGCGCCTCGAGGGCTTCGTGGGCCGTCTTGGAGCCTCCTCTGGCCCAGATATATAGCACGTGGGACACACCTCGAGGCGCGCCCCAGGAGGGGCATACGCGGCGCGCCCCACAACGGCCACGCGGCGCGCCCCTTCAAGAGATCTGTGGCAAGTGTGGGGTGCAGGCCCCTTTTCAAAGGATCCTCGGGGTTGAGGGCTGCGGCTCCAGGGATCTGGCAAAGGGTCCCGAGGACACTCCAGCTCGTGCCTCGAGGGTACGATGGCGGATATAGAGGCGGCCGACGGCCGGGAGGGGAAGTCCGACTCTGCCCCGACCTGCCCTGTCTGAAGAGCTGTGGCAGGCGGACGCGCGATCGCAAGAGGGAGCCATCGCCTCCAACGCACTGCTCCCGCTGCAATTGCAAGGCTCCGCGCTGGATAAGTTCTACGGGGCAGGGAAGGGAGGAGGAGGAGGAGGAGGAGGAGGAGGAGGAGGAGGCGGGCGAGGAGGGAGGAGGAGGCATGAGGAGGCATGGGGAGGCAGTAGGAGGAGGAACGGAGACCACGAGGAATTGGGAGGAGGTGGAACGGGGAGGGAGACGAAGAGGGAGGTGGAGCAGGAGGAGAAACGAGGAGGAAGGGGGAGGAGGGGCGAGGAGGGATGGGGAGGAACGAGGGAGGATGGGGAGGATCAGGAGGAGTATGGGGAGAGGGAAGAAGGGGGCGGGGGAGGATGAGGAGGAGACATGGGGATAGATAAGGCGGAGGAGAAAGAGGAGGAGGAGGAAGAGGAGGCTCGAAAACGAGGCAGGAGAAGGCAGGACGAGGCAGGAGGGGGGGAATCAGCTTGCCCGCCAAGGTGGAAGCCCGGCGGGCGCTCTTCAACACGCCGGAGTTCATGCAGGTCATGAAGGAGGGCCCCGCCCTGGTGGAGACGCCACGGGCCGCGGCCGGGGTCTCTCCCCCCCATGCTCGGACGTTTCCTCGCGTGAGGGGGAGGCGTGCTTGGCAGTTCTTGGCTTCTGGGGATCCTCACCAGCCCGTGGTGCTGTGAAACAACGGCTTGAGATGAAACGCGGGTCCCCGGGGAGGGGTCTAGACTTTTGGGGACCCACGCTCTGGAACAAGTGGAGCACGGTGTCGGAGATCCGCGAGGCGCGTTACGGAAAGGGCGTCGCCTTCGGCTCACGTTGCCTTCGACGGAAAACCGGCGGAAGTAGAGCAGCGGCGGTTCCGCCAGATGGTCGGCGGAAGGCGGTGGGAGCGAAAACGAGACGTCGCGAGGAGGAGAGAGAGGAGGAGGAGGAGGAGGAGGAGGAGGAGGAGGAGGAGGAGGAGGAGGAGAGAGGAGAGGAGGAGGGGAGGAGGGGGAGGAGGGGGGAGGAGGAGGAGGAGGAGGAGGCGGGGAGGAGGGAGGAGGAGAAGGAGAAGAAGGGGGGAGGAGGGGAGGAGGAGCAGGAGGAGCA
This sequence comes from Prorocentrum cordatum, assembly GCA_963575745.1. Lineage (NCBI taxonomy): Eukaryota > Dinophyceae > Prorocentrales > Prorocentraceae > Prorocentrum > Prorocentrum cordatum. Next base: position 31,344 of record CAUYUJ010007280.1, on the reverse strand, counting down.
CGAGGAGGAGGAGGAGGAGGAGGAGGAGGAGGGAGGAGGAGAGGAGGAAGGAGGAGAGGGAGAAGGAGGGAGGAGGAGGAGGGAGGGAGGGAGGGGGGGGGGGGGAAGGAGGAGGGAGGGAGGGAGGAAGGAGGGGGGGGAGGAGGGAGGGAGGGAGGGAGGGAGGAGGTGGGGGGGGGGGGCGGGGGGGGGGGGGGGAAGGAGGAGGAGGACGGAGGGAGAGGAGGGAGGGACGGAGGTATGAGGGACGAGGGACGGAGGGACGGAGGGAAGGAGGGAGGGAGGGAGGGAGGGACGGGAGGAGGGAGGGATGATAATGATGATGATGATGATGATGATGATGATGATGATGATGATGATGATGATGATGAATGATGATGATGATGATGATGCTGATATGTTGCTGATGATGATGATGATGCTGATGAGATGATGATGATGATGATGATGATGATGATGATGATGAGATGGAGGAGGAGGAGGAGGAGGAGGAGGGAGGAGGAGGAATGGGAATGGGAATGGTCAATTCGCGAAGCGAAATGGAGGAGGAGGAGGAGGAGGAGAGGAGGAGAGGAGGAGGGAGATGGAGGAAGTGGATGGGAAGTGGGCGAGGGAGGGGAGGGAAGGAGGAGGGAGGAGGAGGAGGGGGAAGAGGAGGAAGAGAGGAGGAGGAGGAGAGAGGAGAGAGGAGAGAGGAGAGAGGAGAACGGAGAGAGGAGAGAGGAGAGGAAGAGGAGGAAGGGGAAGGGAGCAGGAGGAGGAGGAGGAGGACCTGGAGGAGGAGGAGGAGGAAGAGGAGGAGGAGGAGGAGGAGGAGGAGGAGGAGGAGGAGGAGGTAGAGAGGAGGGGAGAGGAGAAGCGAGGAGGAGAGAGGAGGGGCCAGGAGACGGAGGCGGAGGAGGAGGAGGAGGAGCAGTGTAAAACCAAGAGTCATCAACGATGTTAAAATTAACCCTCCCTCCAAGCTCCCTCTTCATAGGCCCCCACGACAGTTTATTTCCATTGAAGGAACTGCCTCGTTGGAAGACAACCGTTTGAAGATACTGAAGCATGCCACAGCATTGTTCTATGGTTTTGCAACGCCACGTATCCACCTGACTGCTGCGTCTTGACGACCTGGAATCGTGCAAGAGCGCCTTCTCTGGGACTCCAACACCGCGAAGCAACATACCTGCTGCACCCGCATAACCTTGAATCATTCCAAAGCACACTTTCTGGTACGCTGATCATGGGAACCCTTGAAACGCTTACAACTGTTTAAAACGAATGTGCGCGGCGCTGAGGCGAGAGCCAAATTTTGAAAACCACCCGCCCTCAATCCGTGAAGCTCATGCAAATGTAAAAAGCGAGTATGCGCGGCGCTGAGGTGAGGGCCACATTTTGAAAACGACCCGCCCTCAGTCCGTGAAGCTCTTGCAATGTTTTAAAAACGAATGTACGCGGCGCTAAGGCGAGAGCGACATTTTGAAAACGACCCGCCCTCCATCTGTGCAACTGTTGTCACATTTCAAGCTTCATAGTCGCAATTGGTGAGGAAGTCTCAGGCGAAACGCCCGGCCCGCCCTAAAAACGGGCCTCGGCGTGCGACAGGGAGGAGTTACCGAGAAAGAGAAGAAATGGAGGGGGCGGGGATAGCCGCGGAGGACGTGTTGTGGAAGATCGAACGCTTCGGGCCGCGGGACCTGCCCCGGCTGGTCGCCGCCCTCCACGGCATGCTGTGGAAGGCCCGCTCCCGGCGACGGGCCGCCTCGGCTCCTTGTGCACCGCTGGCTCCTCTTGTGTGCCGCCGCTAGCGTCGGCGCCGCTGCCGTCGTTGGTGTCGGAGGAGTTGTCGGATGCTTGGGGCCTCGAGGGGCATGTCTCCAAATTGGGGTGCTGAGATGGTGGGCCTCTGGATGGGGATGGGGATGGCTGATGGGCTGATTCTCCGCACCACGATAGGCATGACATGGGGAGTAGCAGGAGGAGGAGGAGGAGGAGGAGGAGGAGGAGGAGGCGGAGGCGGAGGAGGCGGAGGAGGAGGAGGAGGAGGAGGAGGAGGAGGAGGAGGAGGAGGAGGATAATAAGAATAATAAGGAGAAATAAGAAGAAAAATGATCGGAAGAAGGAGGAGGAGGAGGAGGAGGAGGACATTTCTATCATCCCTTCTCCCCCTGTCCTTTCCACTGGTAGCGGTGGTGAAGAACTGTCCCATCAATAGGGGTCGGTTAAACGATACCGACCTTCGCCCCCAGGCTGGTCACGGCCGCACCCACCAAGCGCCCGCCCGCCTCCTGCGCGTCTTGGGGGGCGGCCGCGCCGCGCATGGCCCGCAGCATCCCTTCCGCTTGGCGTTGTCAGGTGCGGAAGGGTTTCGGAAGTCATCTTTTGCATTGGCATTGGCTCACTGTGATTTGTATGTTTGGGTCTCTCTTTCTCTCTTGGGGATGCTTTCCATCAGTTGCCCGCTGCAGTGAGGGCTCGAGGGGTGCCCGGATCGTCCTGACAATCGCTCGAGAACCACTCGGAGGAGCGGAGGTTATACCTCCTCTCGTCATCAGGTTGAGGGTTCGGCCTCTGGGGAAATTTGTTGGGCTCTTGGACTGTGAGAAAGCGACTCGGGATGAGAAGCCGGCCCTGGGGAAAGAGTCTAAACATCTGGGGTCTTCGTTGCAAGAAAACCGTGGTGACGGAGATCAAAGGATCAAGGGGGGTAGGGAGGAGGAGGAGGAGGAGGAGGAGGAGGAGAAGAAGAAGGGCACGGCTCTCGAGAAATTCCCCAACCCACCCATTTCCCTTCTCTTCCTCCCCTCCCGCATCATAATTTTCTGCACTCTTCTCTTCTTTTGGGGGAGGGGGGCACGACCCCATCTTTTTCTCGAGGGCATGGTCGCAAGGCCAATGCATACTATTGCTCGTCTCCTTACGTTGGGGAAGTCGGGTTGGAAAGAGAATGAGAGAGGCGGAGGGAAGGAGGGCCTTTGCATTCGCGATCTCGTCTTCGTCCTCCTCCTCCGCCTCCTCTTCCTTTCTGTCCTTTTCTTGTCCGACAGCTGGTTATGTCGGAGCTCACTGGAGGATCACGCAACATCGTACATCTTGATATCCTCCTTCCCCTCCTCCTGAGGAGAATGAGTCAGGGGAGAGGAGAGTAGTTACCGAGATCTCTTCCCCCCTCCCTCCCGTCTTGATTTCCCTCTCCAGCAAGAGCTAGAGGAGGATGAGGAGGACGAGGAGGATCAGAACGGAGGAGGAGGAGGAGAAGGAGGGGAAGAGGAGGCGGAGGAAAAGAGAAGGGGCCGACCCGACATGCTTCGTCCCTCCCCCTTCCTCTTCCCACTCCCCCCTGTTCAACAGGACACGCAGCTGCTCAAGATCGCAGAGCCGACGGCGGCGCGTATGCTGCCAGAGATGCCCGTGGGCCGCGTGCCACGGAGGGCGGGCCGAGGCGTCCCTACGTCCAAGCATCTTAGCTGCGGCATCGCTGCCAGAGGAGAAGCACATGTATATATCATTAGAACAAAAACAGAATGCATATATATACACACACACTAGAAAGCACCTGCATATACACATACACATATAGATCTATGTCTATTTATATTTATATATATATATATACATATAAATATGTGTATCTGTATGTGTACAGAGGTGTGTGTGTGTGTGTACACAGATATGGGAGATCCCGTGCCCGGGGCCCCGGGTGGGCCCCCCTTGTATTCCGGTGCCTTTCTCCTTGCGGACCTCCTGCGGCGACCCCTGGGGGTCCCAGAAAGCACGAGAATCTTCCAGGACCACCCCAGATAGCTTGCGACTGGCCCTCAAGGCCCTCAAAAGCGCCCCGCGAGAGCTGCACGATTGCCCCAGATGGCACCGCGACAGCCCCAAGGCGCCCCAAGAGGCCCCTAAGGGCCCCCCAACAAAGCCCCAAGAAGCAGAAACCGCCTTATGCCCTTTGGAAAACGTAGATTGTTAGCAGAATCGCCTCTGGGTCTTTCACAGCGACCACAAAGGCCCAAGATGCTCCCAAGACGGCCCAACAGGCCCCCAAGAGAGCTCGAGGACGGCCCAAGAAGGGCCCAAGACGGCCCAGGAGGCCTTCAAGATTGCCCAGGACAGGCCCAAGAGGGATCCCAGAGGGGGAACACAGTTCAAATTTCGAGCCTTGGCCGTCAGAGGCCCCCAGGAGGCCCCAAGAGGCTCCTAAGAGGCCCCAAGATGCCCCAAAGGGCCCCCAGAGGCATCCAAAAGGCCTCAGGATGCCCCCAGGAAGCCCCCAGGAGACCCCATGCAAGGTCCCAAACGGGCCTCAGGGAGACTGCCGAAGAAATCTCAATATCCATCTATGAGAGGTCTCTGGTCCATAACCCAGGCCCGTTCCTGAGGCGCCGCCTGATCGGCACAGATGTGGTTTCTATGTTTACGTATTCGTATGTATGTGCATACGCATGTACGCATGCGTACACGATTCTTTGTCTGTGCTCATGCATGTGCGCATATAAGAGGAACCAGAAACACTTGGCCTGACGAAGGGCCAACCCCAAATACTGCGCGACGCGGGGTAGACTAGATAGAGGGTCGCTGCGGAGCTAGCGCGTGTAGTTACGCTGAGCTCCCTGTGGGGCGCGATCCGCGTGAAGGGTGTGTCCGCCGCGCGAGCGCGCCCACTGAGGCTGTAGGTGGAGCTCCGCGTGGAGCGCGATCCGCGTGTAGCGGCGCCGAAACGGTCGTGAGCACGCCATGCGAACTTACCCACGGGTGCGATAGGTGGAGATCCTTGCGGGGTGCGATCCGCGTCAGGGGTGTGCAGAAATATGCGGAGGGATGGCATGCGATCCATCCTGTTGATGCCATCGATCGAGCTCCCTATCAGGCGCGATCTGTGTGAGGGGTGGGCCGACATTGGCGTAAAGACGCAATGCGAACATGCCCTCTGGGGCCGTAGGTGGAGCTTCCTTTGGGTCACGATGCCTGCCACAGGGCGGTGGAGAGCAGCTGCCCATCTGTTCCCGGAAACCTCTCTGGGAACAGTCGGGCGGAGGAGAAGGAGGATAAGGAGGAGGGCAGAATAGGAGTAGCTGCAAACGGAAACAGCGGCGACGGAGGAGGAAAAGCAGGAGCAAGAGGATGAGGACGAAGAAGTGTGAAAATGGAGTAACGGCGAGCATGGAGTGAGGATGGGGAGTAAGAGCAGAAGCAGGAGCACGGGGATGATGATGATGATGATGATGATGATGATGATGATGATGATGATGATGATGATGATGATGATTATGATTATGATGATGATGATGATGATGATGATGAGATGATGATGATGATGATGATGATGTTGATGATGATGATGATGATGATGATGATGATGATGATGATGATGATGATGATGATGATGATGATGACGAGGAGGAGGAGGAGGAGGAGGAGGAGGAGGGCGGTGACGAGAGGGGGGGAGGGGGAGGGGGCCGAGGCGGATGGAGACTCTGCAGCGCTCACATGCACCAGACTTCGCAATGTCGTGAATCAGACGAGCGAAAGCGAGAGCCGTAAAAAGTGGCGCAGCTGTGGCTAGAACTTGAGCACGCGCGAAGTGCGCGTGGTTCTAGTATCTATCTATATATATATGTGTAAAGATTTTACCAGAGAGCAATGGATGGCTTGAACACTCGTGACCTGGATATATAGATCGATTGTGAGATCGGTAGTGAGATCGATCGTAGGATCGATAGTGAGGACGATAGTAAGGTCGACATGGAGACCAAAGTGACTTCGATTCAGTGAGATCGATTGTGAGATCGCGTGTGCGATCCATCGTGAGATCGATTGTGAGATCGATCGTGAGATCGATTGTGATCTTGATAGTGGAGTCGATGGAGAGGTGGGTAAGGATATCGATTGTGAGACCGATTGATAAGGAGATCAACCAAGAACCCAGGAACCCGGAAACCTGGGAACCCCGCCGCCCACTGAAATCGTCCCGGAACCAACAACCAGGAATCCGGGAACCCTGAACCCAGCAACCCGGCCGCCTATTGGAATCGGCCCAGAACTTTCGCCAAATCTTTCAATATCCGCCAGGAACCCTTCAGTGCAAGCACTGATTGCGGAATCGATGGCGCACTCCAGAGATGACTTTGCCTTCTGTTCGGGGATCGAAGGAGATGGCATCTCTTCTTCGGCGGAAGGTCGGCGGAAGCCGGCGGTAGTAAAACGAGGGCGGCTCCGCCGGCGGATGGCTGGCGGAAGTTGGCGAAAGTATAAGAAGCGCCCGCAAGAGATGGACAATGTTTGGGCCTGGGGCTTCCAGACGGAGTCGGCCAGAGTGAGAAGGACAGAGCAGGGATTGAGCATAACGTGATGGGTCTGTTTTCCACCACCACCACCACCATAAGTTGGAGGGGGGCAGGAGGTGGAGGATGAGGAGGAGGAGGAAAAAGAGGAGGAGGAGGAGGAAGAGAACCCCCTCCCCCTCCTACTTATGGTGCTGGCGGTGGAAAACAAGCCTACCATAACGAGAGCGAGAGAATAGAGAGACTAAGCATAAACCTGTATATGTTTATGTGTCAATTCATGTGCACGAACATCTGTGTGCAGTACCGAAGAGGGGTTGCACATGCAAGTTGTACATTGAGACAAGTCAGGAAATGTGTCCGGGGTGAGACATCTACCTAGGTAGTGGGGTGTGCTGGACTCTACGCCTATATATATATATACATATATGTGCAAGAAGAGGCTCATAAGACAGTATTTATACACATGTCTTTACACATGTAGAGAGAATGTAAGGTAACTTGGTCAACATTCGAAGAGGGAACACAGATCATTGGAAAGGCAGTTAGTGTGAGAGAGGACGCGAGGGATAGCACATGGCTGGCACATCAGAGTTCAGAGTGGATACATCAGAGCAACAGACACAGAGAAAGAGAGGACAGAGGAGATATGAGATAGAGCTCGAGGAGAGAGGGTGACAGGAGAAAAAGAGAGAGAGAGAGAGAGAGAGAAAGACAGCGACAGAGAGAGAGAGAGAGGGAGACAGAGGGAGAGATCGAGAAAGAGAGAGGGAGGCAGAGAGCGAGAGAGGGCGAGGCATCGAGGAGGAGATGGGGGCCAGCAGCAAAGGGAGGCACGGAGCGAGGGACGGCTGCGAGGGCTGCTGAGGACGAGGCCCACCGACCACGGCCCCCCGGGAGCCCGCCAAGGGGAGGATGGTGACGAGCTACGTCGAGGCCCGGTGCGGCAGCCGCGCCTTCCTCGACGCGGTGGTGCACCGCGTCTCGCAGGCCACGGCGGAGTCGGGCGCTCAGCTCGCGGGGGGTAGCCTTCCGCCCCGGCTCTGTGGCTGACGGCCCCAGACATGATCGCGTCGGAAAGACAGTCCGGACGGGAGGGTTTGGGTTATCTTCGGCCCCCGGGAGCCCTCGCCGGGCCTCGGGACCGACGGAAGACGACTCAGGACGAGAAGCCGGCCCCGGGGAGAGGGTCGGGACTTCCAGGGACGCCGTCCTGAAAAAGATCAGGACGTCGCATGTCTGGGTCCCCTCCTCGCCACCCACCAACTCACCCAAACCCAACCCGCAGGCTCCGATTTGCCCTCCATTTCCAGTGGGGGGGGGGGGTCGGGGAGCAATGAAAAAACACATATGGAACCCGTACCCCCCCAACCCGAAATTCGGGTCTTCGGGTTGCGTTGGGGTGGTCTGGTAGGTGGTCCCCATCCAGGGCCAGGCCTGATCGCGTCGTTGACACTCCTCCTCCTCCTCCTCCTCCTCCTCCTCCTCCTCCCGGTGGGAGGTTTGGGGGCTCTCCCGCGTCCGGGGCTCTTCCGGGACTCTCCACCGGGAGTTTCGGCATCCGGGGCTCTTCCGCGTCTGGAGCGCTTTCCGCCTATGGTATTGGTTTTCTTGGTCAACTCGCGCTGCAGATGTGCTACAGGGCTGTTCTGCACAGCAATCGGAAGGAAATCATTGGAGGCGCTAGTTGAATGTATCTAGACAACTGCAATGAGTCTGCTATTAGCGCTCGGGCTCAACAATGGTAGCGTCCAAAACCCGGATAGCAAATCCTTCGCGGCCGTCCGTCTGTCTTGCTCCCCCTCGTGCACGCTGGCCCGTTCGCGTATCGGTTGCCCCGGATCGCTGCTCGCGGCACGAACGAAATGGGTACGGAAAGAATGGCTACACTGCCCAACAGCAGTTCCTGTGCATTTTGAACCGGACTCGCCGTCGGTGTCGCCGCGGCCTGTGTGCATTTGAGACAGAAGGCCGCCTGCCCAACAGCGACCGCTGTTGATTTGGGGAAGCATTTGTTGTTGGGCATTGTGCCCATTTTATCCGTACCCATTTCCTGCGTCCAAACGCTGGTGCGGTTCTGCCTCGCCGCCGACGTAAAAAACAGTTTCGGCATCCAGGGGCCCTCGCAAGGACCCGGGACCATCAGAAACGAGTCCGGAGGAAGAACCGGTCCGGGGGAACGGGTCGGCATAGCATGGAGACCCCGCATGGGAAAAAAAACAGAACAGAGCGCATGTCTGGGGAGGTACTCATGTGCAGCTCTCGCTTCTGGTATTTCCAGCCTGTACTGGTCTGCTGGTCTGTACCCTCACTGCCGTGAGAACGCGACGGTCAGTGAGATCTCGCGCAGAGGCGCATCGTCAACGTGCTATGCCGCAACGATGCCGCCGCCCGCAGACGGCGGCCTGCCTTTGCCAGGTGCCAGAGGAACATATCCCCATCTCTATGCTGGGCACCTCCTCATCACGATGGCCATCTTAGGGATTCCCTTTTTTTGAGGGCGAACCCCTAAGATTGTCATCGCCTTTTGGCGTGCCAATCTTAGGGATAGGGGTACGTTCGAGGCTGGTAAGTTCCAGACCGAAGGCGTGCTGGCCGGCGCGTGCCAGAGGCCCAAGCTGTGACCCACGCTGCCATTGCGGGACGGCTCGGGCCCCTACAGGAGCCTTTTCAGGGACCAAGAGGGGGCCTGCAGGGCCCGAGAACTGCACCTTTCTTCCCTCCCCCTCCTCCTCTCCTCCTCCTCCTCCGCCTCCTCCTCGTCCTCCTCCTCCTCCTCCTCCTCCTCCTCCTCCTCATACCTCCCGCATCCTCCTCCCCTCCCCCTCCTCCCCCTCCTCCTCCTCTCCCCATCGTCCTCCCTCCTCCTCATCCTATCCTCCTCCTCCTCCTCCCCCTCTACTTCCTCCTCCTCCTCCCCCTTCTCCCCCTCCTCCTCTCCTCCTCCTCCTCCTCCCTCCTCCTCCTCCCTCCTCCTCCTCCTCCCTCCTCTCGCCTCCTCCTCCTCCTCCTTCCTCCTGTCCTTCCTCCTCCTCCCCCCCCTCCTCCTCCCCTCCTCCCCACTTGATCGCCCCCTCATGAAGCGACGCCGAGGGAGGACATGGCCACGAATGAGCTGGGCCGCGGCTCCCAGAGAGCCAGGAGCGGCGGGGCACGCGAGCAGGGCGAGCCTTTGCACAAGCCCCGGAAGTCCCCCCGGCCTTCGGCCTTCTGAGAAGCTGTCTGAGCCCAGACATGATCGCGTCGTAACACGAAAATCCGGACGGGAGGTGCTTGGTTATTTTCGGCCCCTGGGGGGCCCTCGCCGGGCCTCGGGACCGACAAATTAGCCTGGCGAAAGACCCAACCATACGCAGTTGAGAGCGCCGCAATTGTGAATCTCGTCTTCGGTGGAGCTCCCTATGAGGCCAAGAACCGCGTGAGGGGTGTGCAGATGTATGGCGGGGAACGCAACGCGGAAGAAGACGATAGGTCTGAGAACGAGAGCCTGAGAGCGGGTGAGTCTGAGCACGAGTGGGTCTGATTGTGCATGAATCTGCGTGCGGGGGAGTCTACGTGGATGAATGTCGACGCCCATATCGGCAGCCCCCCTCGCGTGGATCGCCCCCGCTTCCTCCCGCTCTTTTTCTCCCTCTTTGCCCGCGCACTCCAGTGCCCAAGGCTGCGGGCGCAGCGCAGCACGGAGTCCCCGCGACGCGCGCTGGTCGCCCCCGAAGGGGTCCCAGCAACGCACGCGGGTCGTCCGCTGCGCGGAGCGAAGTGAGCTAGCTGGCTGGCTGGGAGCGGGCAAGGCTCTGGGCGCTGGGCAGAGCGACGACGGGCGAACGAGGCGCTGGGCAGTGCGCAGCACGGAGTCCCCGCGAAGCACGCTGGTCGCCCCGAGAGGGTCCCAGCGACGCGCACGGGTCGTCCGCGGCGCCCGGTCGAACTGTGGGACAGCCTGGATATGGTGCGGCTCGGGCGGGCCGCTCCCCAGGCCATGCCTCGCGGATAAACTCGGTGAGGCCCAGCTCCCAGGCGAGGGTCGTGGCCTCCCTCCCGCGCCGCTTCGTGCGCGCAGCAAACTGCTCCAACTGCTTCCGCAAGCCCGCCGGCGGCCCCGCCAGGAAGAACTCGATGCGTGGCGCCCGCATGAGCAGGAGGTCCTCGTGGCGCGTGGCGCGCGAGAGCAGCACGTAAAGCTCCAGCCACCAGTCGTCGTCGTCGTCGTCGTCGTCCTTCTTGCCGTTCCCGATCTCGTAGCGGCCGAAGTCCAGGATCACGCCTGGGCGACGTCGGCCGAGGGAGCAGCGCGTGGGGCAGCCAACGGCCCAGAGCGAGAACCCACATAACCAAAAAAGGTATGGCCACTGAGGCCTTCGGTGGAGCCCACGAAACGTGTCAGGGAGTGTCGAAATGGGGGTAACGGCTCCCGATGGGGCCACGAAACGCTGTCCTGTGCGGGGGAAACGCATGCGAACTGCGCCGCTGGGGCCTTCGGTGGAACTCCCTATGGGGCCACGAAGCGCTGTCCTGGGCGGGGGAGACGCATGCGAACTGCACCAAAGGGGACTTCGGTGGGGCTCCCCATGGGGCCACGAAGCGCTGTTCTGGGCGCGGGAGACGCATGCGAACTGCGCCACTGGGGCCTTCGGTGGAGCTCCCTGTGGGGCCACGAAACGCTGTCCTGGGCGGGGGAGACGCATGCGAACTGCGCCCCTGGGCCTTCGGTGGGGATCCCTATGGGGCAACGAGGCTCTGTCCTGGGCGGGGGAGACTCATGCGAACTGCGCCACTGGGACTTCGGTGGCGTTCCCTATGGGCCACGAAGCGCTGTCCTGGATGGGGGAGACGCATGCGAACTGTGCCACTGGGACCTTAGGTGGAACTCCCTATGGGGCCACGGAGCGCTCTCCTGGGCGGGGGAGACGCGTGCGAACTGCGTCACTGGGGCCTTCGGTGGGGCTCCTTTTGGGGCCACGAAACACTGTCCCGGGCGGGGGAGACGCATGCGAACTGCGCCACTTGGACCTTAGGTGGCGCTTCTTATGGGGCCACGAAGCGCTGTACTGGGTGGGGGAGACGCATGCGAACTGCGCCACGGGGACCTTCGGTGGAGTTCCCTGTGGGGCCACGCAGCGTGTAAGGGGTGTGCCGAAGCTGATGGCGATGATTGTGACGATGACGGAAATGATGATGACGACGATGGTGTCTGCGACGATGACGATGATGACGACGATGATGATGCTGATGGCGATGACGATGATGATGGTGAGGACGATGATGATGATGATGATGATGATGATGATGATGATGATGATGTTGTGGGTGCTGATGATGGTGATGATGATGATGATGATGATGGAAAAAGGGAGGAGGGGGAGGAGGAAGGAGAGGAGCGCGGGGCATCGTCTCTTCAAAACGAGGACCCAACACCACAGGATGGTTGCGTGACGATGACGAGGAGGAGGGAGGAGGGGATGAGGAGGAGAAGGAGGAGGAGAGGACGCGGGGCGCTGTCTCTTCAAAACGAGGAACCAACACCACAGGATGGTGGGAAAAAACCACTCAAGACGAGAAACCGGCCCTGGGGAAAGGGTCGGGATTTCCTGGGACGCCGTCCTAAAAAGAAATCAGGGCGCCGCATATTTGGGAGCCTTCCCCGAAGAGGCCCAAAAAGCTTCTCAGAAGGCCCGAGGGCCTCTGGGAAACCCCGCCGCCTTCTGAGAAAGCCCTCTCCTTCTCACTTCCCCCCCCCGCTCACCGCAGAATCGACGCAATCGCGCATCCAACTTCCACGCTGCACCGCAGCGTTCTCGCTTTCGCCGGCATGGCCACCGCAGAGCTGACCCTGAGGAGGCACAAGGGGACATCTCCACGAAGGAGGCGAGTCACGGCCCCCCGGGGCCCTCCTGAGGGGCCTCTGGGGCCGTCAGGCGGCCCCTTCGGGAGGGGAAACAAAAATGTCCCCCCCCCCCCCGGGGGAAAACTTCAGGATTCCAAGAGGCCCCTCTCTTCGCGGCCTCCTGCTGCATGGCAAGAGGAGAAAGAGGAGGAGGAGGCGGAGGAGGAGGAGCAGGAGCAGGAGCATGAGGAGGACGAGGAGGAGGAGGAGGAGGAAGGAGGAGGAGGAGGAGAGCAGAGAGGAGCAGGAGAAGAGGAGAGGAGGAGGAGGAGGAGGAGGAGGAGGAGAAGGAGGAAAAGGAGGAGGAGAAGCAGGAGCATAGGAGAAGGAGGTGAAGGAGGAGGAAAAGGGGAGGAGGCGGGAGGAGGAGGAGGAGGAGGAGGAGGAGGGAGGAGGAGGAGGAGGAGAAGGAGGAGGAGGAGGAGGAGCAGGAGGGAGCAGGAGGATAGGGAGGAGGAGAGATTCCCGCGGGAGCGTGTCCCCCCCGTGGCTTGGCGGCCGCCCTCGCGGCGTCGGCGGCGGCCCCGCCGCGCCTCGCTGCCGGCGGGGGGTCGGCGCTTTCACGGATGCCGCCACGCCTTCCTGGAAGGCTCGTCGTCGCCAGAGCCTACTTCGCCGCGGAAGCTTGGTCCGAGCTCACCCCCTGAGAGATGCCTCCCCAGACATGATCTTGTCGTGCAATAAAATCAGAACGGGACGTTGTTGGCTATTTTGGGCCCCGGAGGGCCCTCGCCAGGCCCCGGGACCGTCGAACAACGACTCAGGTCGAAAAGCCGGTCCCGGGGAAAGGGTCGGGACTTCCAGGGACGCCGTCCTGAAAAAATCAGGACGTCGCATGTATGGGTCCTCGCTTCCACGGATGCTTGCTCATGTCCAGCTCGTTCCTTGCCCGTGTCTCGCCCAGGATGCTTCTCTTCTCGGGAATTTGGGACAGGCAGCAAGTAGATGGCGCCTGGAGCGTCGCTGAGCACAGGAGGGAAGAAACGGAGGCTGGGCTGATTGGATGGAGGGAGTTGGAAAGAGGCGAAGCCAAGAGGAGCATCTGCAAGTTAGGGATGGTGGAAGTACGGATGCGGGAAGCAGGGAGAGAGTCCTGAGCACAAGGAATTCCTTACCACTTCTCGCACGACGGTCTGGTCTGTTGCCACTCCTGGAGCGCAGCTCAAAGTCTCAGTTCTTTTTGGATCGGCACTTGCCTCGGCCAGGAGTGACCCCTACCCAGCGTCCACCCCGCCGACAAGCTATGTTTCCAACAGATACCCCAACAGACAACACAAATGCATTCTGAAGTGAGCCGATATCCACGGCCACACGGTCGTGCTCCCGCTCGGTGATATCATGGATTCCGTCGCCGATGCGGTCTCGAGTGGAATTTACGGGTCGATCTTGAGGCGCGAGTTGCGAGGTGACATTCTAAGCCCCCACAAGTCAACGTTTGAGCATGGGTGTAGGGGACTGTTGTGGATAAAAAGGAGGATGAGTGATCGGGATGGGGAGGGGGAGCAGGATGGTGCAGGGGGGGAGGAGAAGGCGAGGGAGAGTATTGGATGACTGTCTGTACATGTGAGGTTGCAGATGCACGAGTTCGCTATGCGGCGCGCCTGTGTATACACGTATACATTGTGGTTGAATGGGTCCTGCGCGCATGCAGGCTTGCATGGATTCGTGAGCCTTCGCCCTTCTCACGTGTGCATCGTTCAATCGCTCGAGCACATATGTGTGTGCCCTGATACGTACCACCACCGCGGGCCATCGATCGGCGGCGAGCAAGGGGGATGAGTGAGAAGGAGAAGGCCTTCTCAGGAGGCTCGGAAGCCCCCCGGCCTTCTGAGAAATGTCAGAAGCCTTTCCCCGAAGACAAACAAAGACTTCTCAGAAGGAACGAGGGCTTCTGAGAAGTCCCGTCGCCTTCTGTGAAGGTCTTCTCATTCTCACTTTCCCCCCTCACTCGCCGCCGCATTGACCCAATCGCGCATCGAACTTCCATGCTGCACCGCGGCGTCATCGCTTTCGCCAGCATGGTCGCCGCAGTGCTGACCCTGCCGCACCTCTTCTCCTCGCGTGTCCTACCAGCACAGGTTCAGCAGCGGCGACATGACAGAGCTCGTCGTCGCCTTCTCGCAGTCGCCGTACAAGCCGCGGGAGATGCTTTTTGAATTTCATTTTTGCGACACTTTGCCCCCGCGCGCAGACGAGGAGAAGGTGATACTATGTGGGGTGGGTGAGTCAGCAGGGCAGGACGCGGGGCAGGAGCCGGAGGAGGAAGATCGGGTGCAGAGGATGCCGAGAGGATCAGAGGGGGGGGGCCGGATGTCGGGTGCCAGACATCTTCCAGGTCGGACCGCAGCGCTGTTCCTTGTTGCTTCAAGCGCCTCGTGCAGTCTTCCAATTCGTGTGCCAGTGTGTCCCGTCTGAAACATCGGTTTTGAACGTTGGACTTCGTCCGCTTGCTGTTCGCTGCAAACGCCATTTCTGTTCAATCATCGCTGTGGTCGGTCCTTGGATCTCTTCCTCCTCCTCCTCTGCGCGTCCGCGCGGCCCCCGTCAGCAGGCCACAGACTGTTTGACGCGCCCGGCGGGCCCCGACGCAGCCTCGGGGTGTAGCCTCGGCGCCAGGCGTGCAGAGCTCAGCCGTGGCTGAGGCAGCGGAGCCCCGGGTCCCTGTGATTGTGCAAGTCCGAGTCCGAGCCCTTTTGGCAGGTGGGTCTCTCAAGCTCTCCGCCGCCTCTGGCGGGGCGCATGGCGAGCAGGAACACAGCAAAGCGCGGCATTGACAGTGCAGTTCCGCACACATGACAAATTTCAACGAGCAGGAACTCAGCAAAGCCCCAGGGGCAACGTTAGGGGGGGGTCGGCTGGGGATGCGGCCCGATGTTTGCATGGCGTTGCTGTGCACCTGGTCGCGGCGCATTCGATTCGATGCCGATTCAGTCGGCGCAGCCCGATCCGATGCACATCCCGATTCGCTCTTGCATTCCGGTTGGATGCTTGTTGATCTTTGGAGGAGGGATGGAGGAGGAGGAGGAGGAGGAGGAGGAGGAGGAGGAGGAGGGCGACGCAACAAGCTCTCGCATAATGTATGGCCAACGTCAAAAGGGACGAGGAGGAGCAGGAGGAGGAGGAGAAGGAGGAGAAGGAGGAGAAGGAGGAGGAGGAAGAGTAGGATCAGGAGGAGGGGGATGGAGGAGGAGGAGGAGGAGTGGGAATGGGAATGTCTGAAGACTTACGTAACTAGTCTTACAAATCCATTGTACTCCGCTCTCTGACCACCTCCAGCGACAAGAGGAGAAGGAAGAGGACGGCCACCATGCTAGACTCCACGCGCTGCATGTAGGCTGCGCAATACGGGCGGCAGACCGACTCGGAGACCATACTGGAGTAGGGGGAACCCTGCGTGCACCCCAGGGACGACTTCACGACTTCTTCGGTAAGACAGCCTGTACAAGCGACTGCAGCCACGACCGATTGAGGCACGTACCCCGCACACACGGATGCCAGCAAGCCACGAAGCCCACTTCCAAGCAGGGGAATTAGATTACTCCGGCGTGCACCAGAAAGCGAAATCTCCAAACCATTGCCAGAAACATGCGCAAGTGACTGATAAGGATATGCAACACAGCACTCACGAATGGCAACAACCTTGAAAGATGCAGAACAGTACCGATGCCGATCACCAGAGTTTTCAAACTGACCATTGAAGTAGTGAACGCAACATGTGAAGGTATAGCAAGTACAACAAATTCCGTAAGACCCTGTCAGTAAGAAGCCTGTGGGTATCCCATGGCCACAATATAAAACAAATTTTCCCAGTGCGACCCTACCTAGGAGTTGGAGCCCCTAGGAAAGCAGCATTAGTACTAACAGTAAAGCTAAGCTACAGCTAAGCTAACGCTAAGCTGAAGCTAAGCTAAAGCTCAGCAAAAGCTAAGCTAACGGTAAGCTAAAGCGAAGCTAAAGCTAAGCTGAAGCTAAGCTAAAGCTAAGCTACAGCCAGTCTGAAGCTAAGCTAAATCTAAGCTAAAGCTAAGGTAAAGCTAAGCTGAAGCTAAGCTAAAGTAAACCTCAGTTAAATCTAAGCTAAAGCTCAGCTGAAGCTCAGTTAAAGCTAAGCTAACGCTAATCTACAGCTAAGCTAAATCTAGGTTAAAGCTAAGCTACATCTAAGCTAAAGCTAAGTTGAAGCTAAGCTAAAGCTAAGGCAAAGGTAAGCACAAGCTAAGCTAAAGTTAAGTTACGGCTAAGCTAAAGCTTAGCTAACTCTAAGCTAAATATAAGCTATTTTTAAGCTGAAGCTAAGCTAAAGCTCAGCTAAAGCTAAGCTGAAGCTAAGCTACAGCTAAGCTAAAGCGAAGGTCAAACTAAGCTAAGCTAAAGCTAAGCTAAGGCTAAGCTAAAGCTAAGCTAAAGCTAAGCTAAAGCTAAGCTAAAGCTAAGCTAAAGCTAAGCAAACGCTAAGCTAAAGCTAAGCAACAGCTAAGCTAAAGCTAAGTTAACGCTAAATTAAAGCTGAGCTACAGCTGAGTTAAAGCGAAGCTACAGCTAAAGCTAAGCTAAAACTAACGCTGAAGCTCAAGCTAAGCTAAAACTAAGCTAAAGCTAAGGTCAAGCTAAGCTAATGCTAAAGCTAAAGCTCCCAGGGGACTGGGGGAACCGCGGGGCGGATACTGGGGGAACCGCCCGGGGCGGGTAACACTGCCTGGCCCTTTGAGCTTCCGAGTAAGAACCCTTCTAGGCAGAGCCTAGGTAGGGAACTTGTACATACATTGACATATACACGTTTGACCACCATACACACTCTGAAGGCCTCGCAGATCGGGGAACATGAATCTCACATCCCATGGACATCCACGACCGCCAGAAAAATGCGACAAGTGGCATGCTCTGATTGATTGAATTGTTGTCGCTTCGCGAATCCCCACCAGCCCATCCAGAAACGATGCCCAGAGGAATTGCCTCGATCAGAGAAGTGGGCAGCACACAGAGGAAGCCATTATGAGACATCTTGGGATATCTTGAGCCATCTTGGAGGTCATTTTGGGCTCTCCCAGACGCTCTTGGAGTCATCTTAATCCGTGCCCCCCCCCAAGAGGCCTCCATGTGGCTAAAACCTGTGTAGAATCAATGATTAGGCATTCTCGCCGAGGCCTCTTGGAGCATCTTGGGTGCATCTGGGGGGGCTCTTGGGGCCTCTTGGGGGTCTCTTGGGGGCCTCCGGGGGGCCTCTTGGGGGCCTCTTGGGGCCATTTTGGGGCCATCTTGGGACCTCTTGGGGCTTCCTGGGCGCTTCTTGGGGCCATCTTGGAGGAGATCGATCAAACAAGAGGGGGGGTTTAATTAGCGTCCCCCCTCGGAAGCCCCTAAAATCGCCTCTTGGACCCCTCTTGGAACGCTCTTGGAGTGCTCTTGGGCGCTCTTGGGGCCGTCTTGGGGCTCTTTTGGGGCTCTCTTGGGGCCCTCTTGGGCCATCTTGGAACCATCTCCAGGCCTCGGATGGCCATCGGAAGCGAAAAGGCGAGAAAGCAAAAATCATTGATTTTCCTTAGGTTTTGGGACGATTTTGGCCTCTTCGGGGCCTCCTTGGGGAGCTGTTTGGCCACTTGGAGTTATCTTGGGGCCGTCTTTGGGCTTCTTGGAACCATCTTAGGAGCCATCTCGAGCGATCTTGCGCTATCTTGAGCCATCTTGGAGCTCATCTTGGGTTCTCTGAGGCGCTCTTGGAGCCGTCTTGGGCCATCTGGGACGCTCTAACTACCCGCGGCCCCCCCCGTCCAGGTCCAGGGGAGGGGGTAGGGGGAGGGGTAAAAACCCCTCCCCAAGGGGGAAGAGGGAGGGGTGGAAGAGGATCTGCTCTAGACCACCTACGCCCAGAGGGCTGGTGGGATTTGAACCTGACTCTGACACTTCGCCCCGCTCTTAGCCGACCCGCGCCTCCATGCGAATAGACGATGTCTAGCATCCAGACCCATGACGCGCTTGAGCCAAAAAAGGATCGACGCGCCTTGGGCCCCGTGTGCTTGGAGGAGGAGGAGGAGGAGGAGGAGGAGGAGGAGGAGGAGGAGGAGGAGGAGGAGGAGGGGGAGGAGGAGGGGGGAGGAGGAGGAGGAGGAGGAGGAGGATGGGGATGGAGGAGGAGGATGGGGATGGAGGAGGAGGAGGAGGATGGGGATGGAGGAGGACGAGGAGGAGGAGGTGAGGGCCGACCCTGCTCGCGAGCCCGAGCGACCCGCTGGGCGCAGAGGCCTTTCTCATGGGCATGAGCCCCGTGCTGGGCCAGCAGCTGGAGCACTTCACCTCGGCGCAGCTGGTCAGCCTGGCCGAGGCGGGCGGCGGGAGCGGTCACTCGGCGGCGAGCGAGGGGGGGAAGTTTCGGGTTCGAGGCTCGAGGTTGTCGGACGTGTGCGTCGGTTCTCGGCAGTCTGCCAGCCTCGGGATGCTTGCCAGCAGCTGCGCATCGCTGAGGGCGTTCCGTGGGTGTCCGGATCGTCCCGAACGGCCGCCGGAGACCCGAGTCATGACCCCAAAACTAGATTCGGCGGCGCGCCCGGGGAGGAAGTGAGAAGGATGAGGCCGGCCTTCTCAGAAGGCGCGGCGGGCCTTCTCAGAACCCTTCGCGCCTTCTGAGAGGTTCTCTTGGTGTCTTCGGGGATGGCTTACAGAAAACTTCTCAGATGGCCGGGGGACTTCCGAGCCCTTTGAGAAGGCCCGCCCCTTTTCACTTCCCAGGGCTCGCCGCCGAATTATGTTGCATCTTCGGGACCTCGTCTGTCCCATCACGCCGTTTACCGCGACGAATGCGCGTGTAATCCATGTCGATCGCGTCGAATCCACGTCGAAGCCGTGCCGATCCCGCGCCGATCCTGCGACGAGCCCGGGCTGGGTACAGGTACGCATTGCAGGCTGCAGGACCGCTGAGGTCCCATAGTTTGCAACATGAGAGAATGGGTAAATTGAGATTCTCCCTGCTCCTCCTCCTCCTCCTCCTCCTCCTTCTCCTCGTTCTCTCGGCGGCGCGGCCACGACGTCGTCGCCGTCGCCGTCGTCGTCGACATCGCTGTTTTCGGAAGTTTTTTGGCCCTCGGTGGGGGTTCCGGTCGCCACGGCCAGGTGGCGCACGGAAAGCTTGCCGGGGTGGGCACCTCGGACGGTCGCGGACATCACTGTTTGGCGAGCGTTGTGCACGTCTCTGGTGTCATGAAGCGCTCTCCTAGGCGCCTATCCAGTGCGACCCTACCTAGGAGTTGGAACCCCTAGGAAAGCAGCATTAGTAGTAACAGTAACGCTAAGCTAAAGCTAAGCTAAAGCTAAGCTAAAGCTGAGCTAAAGCTAAGTAAGCCACAGCTAAGCTAAAGCTAAGCTAAAGCTAAGCTAAAGCTAAGCTAAAGCTGAGCTAAAGCTGAGCAACAGCTAAGCTACAGCTAAGCTAAAGCTAAGCTAAAGCTAAGCTAAAGCTAAGCTGAAGCTAAGCTAAAGCTAAGCTACAGCTAAAATCAAGCTAAGCTAAAGCTAAGCTAAACGCTAAGCGAAAAGCTAAGCGAAACGCTAAGCGAAACGCTAAGCTAAAGCTAAGCTACAGCTAAGCTAAAGCTAAGCTAAAGCTAAGCTAAAGCTAAAGCTAAAGCTCCCAGGGGACTTGGGGGAACCGCTCCCAGGGGACTGGGGGAACCGCCCGGGGCGCTTTCCACTGCCCGGCCCCTTTAAGCTAAGAGAGTAAGAACCCTTCTAGGCAGAGCCTAGGTAGGGAATTAAAACGACGTGTTTGCTTCACGTGTTTCAACATGTGCACGTTTGGGCGGGTATTCAAAACATTATGGTACCCATTGATCATTTGCCTGGCGTCTTACTTGGGTCTTACACATTGGAAGTGGCGTCAAGGATTGAGGAAGTTGTTTGTCCGAAGTTGCGTCTCCGCTTCACATGTAGCCGGATCGTATCAACCTGCGTAGTGTTGCCTCAGTGAAGCAAATCTGGTGCAGGCCGTTTGTTTGCTTAAGTGGGGACCCCGCCTCCGCTCGAAGCCCACGGGGCGCTCCTCTTCCAGCGGAGCACTCCCCGCAGTGGCGAGGAGCTCTTTGACCTCTCGCGCAGCAGAGGTCTGGGGATGGGGGGGGTGATGGCCCTCCCTCCCCTCTCCCTTCTCTCCCTCCTCTCCCTCCTCCTCCTCCTCCTCCTCCTCCTCCTCCTCCTCCTGCTCCTACTCCTTCTCCTCCTCCTCCTCCCCCTCCTCCTCCTCCTCCTCCTCCTCCTCCTCCTCCTCCTCCTCCTCCTCCTTCTCCTCCCCCCTCCCCCTGGACGTTCTGCGCCCTGGCCTCGAGAGTCAGCGCGGCTCGCGGCCCAGGGGCGCGCGCACGAGCCCCTGGGCATATGTTGCCGTGGCTCGGCGCGGCGGCCGCCCCAGATGGCTCTCTCGGCCTCTCCCGCGGAGCCCCTCCACGCACCAGAAAGCGAAGGGCTCCTCTGGCCTCCGTCCTCGGCCGGAGCTGCGGCCCTTCCCCCCCCAAAAAAAACGGGAGGCGGCGCGAGGGTCCCGAGGGCGCATAGGATACCTAGCCGCGCGTCGGTCATCGTCGGGCGCGATGTGCGCCTCCTCCTCCGCCTCCTCCGCCTCCGCCTCCGCCTCCTCCTCCTCCTCCTCCTCCTCCTCCTCCTCCTCCTCCTCCTCCTCCTCTTCCTCCTCTGTCTCGACTCTACCGTGGCCAGCACCCGAGCCATGCAAGAGTCACGCATGGCCAATGCATGGTGCATGCTGGCATCGGGGAGGCTGGGCTGGGCTCCAAGGAGGGCCTTCCTGCGGGCTCCTATTGCCGCTCTGCGGAGCACTGCGTCCCCATTGTCCTCAGCAATCCTTGAACCCCCCCCCTCCTCCGTCATGCTCGGAGACTCGTTTCTGCACAGCTGCCTCACTCTGCGGCCCGGACGCCGCGGGCTCGACCTGAGCTCGGGCCCACCGCGCGCAAGGCCAGCGCCCCAGACGCCTCGATATCAGAGGTCCAGCGCCAACGTAGGCAGGTGATGCCGAGCTGGTACAGACGGGGGCCAGTGCAAAGGGTCTCGGCCAGAGCGCCACATTTTGCACGAGCATGCAAAGCCAGGGCTGCATTGACCCAGGCTGCTTCGAGCGCAGGATCCTGCAGGGTGCGGTAGGATCTCGCAGGTTCCTGAGCAGCCTGATTGGCCCGGGTTTGCAGTGACCCCTGCCAGTAGAGACCCGATGCTGGCGTGCTGGCGCCTGTCGCCTGTCTGTAAGGCCGTTGGCTGCTGGTGCCGTCTGAGGGTCTGGGGTGACCCAGCACTGGCTCTGGCCAGCAGGAAGGGCAGGCAGGTTCGAAGCTCTGGGTTCGAGAAGTTCCTTTCGGCCCTTCTCGACATGGTCCGTGCTGCTGCACCCGATGGGCCCCAGGAGGGGTCTGGGGACCGATTTTGAGCGGATTTGGCCTAAATCCCCCTTGCTGACCGATTGTCTGGGGTTCCAGCAAGTTCCGGCCCCGCGGCGACCTCCAAGTCGGTGGGGTTTTTTCTTGCCATCGGTGATCGTCCGGCGCTGTCCCCGACTGTGTTGAGCGCGCCGCTTGAGCCCCGTCCAGAAATCCGGAGGCGCTGCGAGGGACGCGGCAGCGCTTTGGGTGCAGACTGCGTTTAACAAGGAGGAGGAGGAGGAGGAGGAGGAGGAAGAGAGACGTTGACAAGCAGCTGGTTTTCGGGAGGAGGAGGTGGAGGAAGGGATGGCGGTGGAGGAAGAGAGGAGGCGAGGAGGAACACGAGGAGTCTGAAGTAGGACTCGTGAGGAGACGGGAGCAGAAGGAGGAGGAGGAGGAGGAGGAGGAGGAGGAGGAGGAGGAGGAGGAGAGGAGGAAGGAGGAGGAGGAGGAGGAGGAGGAGGAGGAGGAGGAGGAGGAGGAGAGGAGGAGAAAAAGTAGCGAATCTGCGGACTTGGCAGAGGAGGGTAAGAAATGGCAGGTGGTGGAGGAGGCAGAGAAGGACGGCCAGGCGTAGGAGAAGCCTGGAGGAGGACGCGTGAGGAGGAGGAGGAGGGAGAGAACAGGGTGCAGGAGGAGGAAGGAAGAGGAGGGCGAGGACCGGCAGGTTGAGTGCGCGAGTAGGAGGGGGAAAAGTTCCCCCTCCGAAGCGACTGCGACGGCGACCCTGACGACGGCAACGACAGCGGCCACGACGACAGCGACGACGACAACGACGACGCGGACTAAGCCGCCGCCACCGACGACAACGACGGCAACGGCAGCGGCGACGGCAACGACGGTGGCGACGATGACGGCGACGACGACGGCGGCGGCGGCGGCGACGGGGACAGCGCTGCGGCGACGGTGGCGGCGGCAACGAAGACGACAGCGACACTGGCGGCGACGGCGGCGGCAGCGTTGGCGACGGCCACGTGTGCCCGCGGGTGACGACGGGGGTCGCAAGGCCTACGCCCGGTGGCCCATGCACGCGCCGCCGCGGCTGTTCGCGGGCATGGCTGGGGCGTTGTGCGAAGGTGAGGGGCGCGGTCTCCGGGAGCCCCACCCGCCACCCGCGGCGGCGGCGACGCCGACGACTGAAACAGCGGCGGCGGCTGCGAGGATGGCGGCGCTGGCAGTGCCGGCGACGCCACGACACCGCCGGCGGCGGCACCGCTGGAGGCGCCATCGTGGGGGCCCGGTGCCGGTCCAAGAAATCCGCGCGAACGTCTGTTAGGAGGGGAAAATCGACACACATAAATTATCGCTGACCCCCTGCAACATGCGGATAGTGTCAACCGTATGCCCTTCACCATTTAGGTGTGTCACCTCTCGCTTCATCCTTCTCGCCTTGTTTCTCCTCGTCCCCCATCTTTCCTGATGCTCTTGCGCCCCGCTGCCGTTTAGGGCCCTTGAGCCAGGGCGCCCTCCCGGGAAAAGATGCGATCCTCGATCGACGAACCGATCCGAGATCGACATAGTTGGTAGCGGAGCTACGGCTCCACGGACTAGCGCGCGCGGGGGTCCCAGATCGGCAGATCGTCATCGGCCATGACATCCGCCATCTTCGAGGGATCTGGTGTGAAAGCCTGCCCAATAGCCGGTCCATCGCAAAGCTGGGAAAGCTATGAAGAAGACCTGCAAGCATGGCATCTGAGCACCGAGCTGAAAGCTACGACTGTCGGCCCCCACGTAAAGTCCAGAGGTTTTTCTGCGAACAACACGTTTAAAAACCAAGCCAAGCTATTAGACATGAGCCGTCTTAGTAGCGACCCTGCAGGCGAAACCGGAGCAACTGGGAAGTTAGATTTCGATTACTTGGTAGAGTTCATGCAAACAGAAAACATAACAAAAGACGACGTAGCTAAGATCATCCGTTTTGCTTCCTGGCTGGAGTTGAGACGGGGTAACCAGAAAGTAGAAGACTACGTGAACGAGTCGTTCCGCCTGCTACAGGAAGTAGACCAGGATAGGTTCGTTGTCTAAGAGGGTTTTGTGAAATCGTTGATTATGATCATCAACGCACAACTCACGCAACAACAACTGAGCAACTTGTCGACGAGACTCGACTTGGACGCCACTCTGACTTTAGCTATTCCTGGCTGGAGTTGAAACGGGGTAACCAGAAAGTAGAAGACTACGTGAACGAGTCGTTCCGCCTGCTACAGGAAGTAGACCAGGATAGGTTCGTTGTCTTAGAGGGTTTTGTGAAATCGTTGATTATGATCATCAACGCACAACTCACGCAACAACAACTGAGCAACTTGTCGACGAGACTCGACTTGGACGCCACTCTGACTTTAGCTAAGACCAAGAGTGTGATCCTTAAAGTACTAGGAGACAACCCTTTAGCCAAAACGGCGGAGCACCAAGGCTACGAAGCCTGGGAAGACTGGCCTTCAGAGGGCTTTGAACAAGACTGGGACGAACAGAGCTGGCAGGAAGCTAGTTGGACAGAAGAAGCAAACTACGGCCAAAAAGGCTGTTTGCGGTGTGGCAGTCCAAGCCACTGGGTCGACAAATGCCCACACCCGCCGAAAGGAAAAGGCAAGGGCATTGACAAGGGCAAGACTGGCAAAACGCCTTTGGGAAAAGGCAGAGGAAGCTGGTCCAAGGGCTACTCGAGCGGACAGCCGAAGCCCGCGACGAGCAAAACCAAAAGCAACAAGAACAAGGGCAAATCCCAGGCAGGGAAGAGCCAAGCAAAAGGAAAATCGTCATTCGCTGTCGCCGCCGACGAGTGGGAAAGCTGGATTGGCGGTTGGTCCGAGAGCCCTGACTGGGCCGCAACGGACTGGAACTACACGCAGCACCAGGACCCGGATGCGTCCGCAGTCCTCGCGTGGTCGTCTATGGCTGCCTCTGCGTCTGGACCGCCGTGCTCGGGCTTCCCAGCCGGTGGAAAAGGCAGCAGCCAACCAGCGTCGTCGTCAGCCTCCTTGTCTGGACCGCCGTGCTCGGGCTTCCCAGCCGGTGGAAAAGGCAACAGGCAACCAGCGTCGTCGTCCTCGGCCGCCCCTTCGTCTGGACCGCCGTGCTGGAGTTTCCCGGCTGGTGGAAAAGACAGCAGCCAGGCAACGTCTTCTGGACCGCCGTGCTGGAGTTTCCCAGCTGGTGGAAAAGACAGCAGCCAGGCAACGTCTTCTGGACCGCCGTGCTGGAGCTTCCCGGCTGGTGGAAAGGATGACGCTTGCGCCTCGTCCGTAGTGCCGCCTGTGGCTGCCCACAGCGACGGTTGTCCGCGCCGCGTCGTTCAGGTCAGCTGCTGTGACAAAGTGATGTCGCAGTACAAGTGCATGTACCACACCGAGTGCGGCAACGCGTTCTTCGCGTGCGAGCCGTGCACCCCAGTGGACATGGGCCTCTGCGAGCCGTGCTGGCGCTTGGGCCTTGCCCCAGAGAAGCGCGGAAGCGGCGGTTACGACGACGAAGACGAAGACGACTCTGAGCACGACAGCGACGACAACGACGACGGTCGCGACACCACGCTGGAAGAATAAAAGGGCGGAACAGCAGCAGCTTTGCCGGCGACCGTGTCAGAAGACAGCATGCACGCAGACATTGGTGACCACGAGGCCATCATAGACTCTGGTTGCTCCAAGGGCATGGTCAGCAAGAAACGCCTGGAAAACTTCAAAGCCTTGCTTCAACAGGAGTACCCCGAGCTCTACGTGAGCGAAAGGCCGTCGAACACGAAGTATCGGTTCGCTGGTGGCGACCCGAAGACGGCGGAAGCCGTTGCAACCGCACCTGTCCAACACCTGAATGCCACCACAGAGTTCGAAGTGCTGAACACTGGCCCCGAACAGACAATGGCCGCGCCTTTCTTGTTGGGAAAGCCGCAGCTAAAGAATCTGAAAGCAGTGATCGACTTCGAGAAGGACACCATGTACTCGAAAACCACAGGCACCACTGTCCAACTGAAAACTTCGAGTGCGGGACATTACCTGTTCCCTCTCATGTTGCTCAACAGTGTTGCCGCGGTAGCAACAGAGGCACGTGACTGCGATTTTGCGCCTCTTAGTGACGCAGCAGCTTTCGAGACTGTGACCGTTCAAGAGCACCCGAGAGCCTTCGCGGTGTCTCTTCCGCCGCGTCTGGAGCAACTTCGCGCCGACCTTCAGACGGAAGCTGGTCTCAAACGGATGCACGACAAGCTCGCGCACCCGACCGTGGACCAGTTGATGCGACGTATCACTCCTGCCTTGCTTCCCGAGACAGTGCCACAGGTCAGAAAACTTGCCGAAAAAGCCACGAAGTGTTGTAAGATTTGTGACAAGTTCCGTAAACCACACGCGCACCCAAAGACTTCTGGCATGTCTGCGAGAAATGTAAACGACCTTGTGTGTATTGATTCCTTTGAAGTGTCAGTATGCGGAAGCAAGTACATCCTTCACCACATGGTCGATTCTTTCTCGAAGTGGTCGCTCGCGGAGTATACGTGCACCCGTGCACCTTCTGGAACACTTGCTACCCTCTCAAGGTGGCAGTCGGTCTACGGATGTCTCCCGCGCAGCGTTCTTACGGACAACGGCGGCGAGTATCAGAACAAGGAGGTAGAAACGTTCCTGATGCATCACGGCACAAGGCATTTTTGGATTCCTCCTCATACTCCCGCCTCTGCGGGCTTAGTAGAGCGCCACAACGGCGTGCTCAAAATGGTTTTCTACAAGCTCGCCGAAAACTTCAAAACGGAATTGAGCAGTGGCACTCTGACGCCGACGGACGTCATGCTCCAGGCGTGCGCTGCCAAGAACAGCCTCGTTCGTAGGTGTGTTTTTTCCGCTCAGTTCCTCGCTCTCGGAAACAACCATTTCTTCGACCAGATCGATGAGTGTGAGCCGCCACAGCTGCAGGCGTTCAGAACAGACGCCGCTGCCCACGCTCATGCCAGGTTGTCTCTCCGTCGTGCTGCTCAGGCTGTCGCTGGGCAGATCCAGACATGTTCCGAGCTTCGTGATCTATTCAACTCCCGTCTTGCGGGCACCACTGGCCCTCTCGACTCGGGAACAGAAGTCGATTACATCGCAGATGACACCCCGAAGGCAAAAACAGCCGGAACAGCTTGGAAAGGACCTGCCGTAGTGCTCGGCATGGAAGGGAACCAGAAAGTGTGGCTCAGAACCCCCGATGGCAAAGCCATAGCTGTCCACAGGCACCGGGTACGACCAAAAGAAAACAGAGGGCTTTTGGAACTACGAGTGCAAGCGGGACCACAACTACAATCACCAGGGCCACCACAACAACCACCCGCACCAAAGCAAGAAGACAGTGCGCCACCAATAGCGCGCGTGAAAGAAGAGCCGCAGGACGACGATTCTGCGCCAACGCCTCCACCACAAGCTCCACCTCCGTACCTCCCTCCTGCTGCCGGGGCTCGTCCGGCCCCTGCCGGTTTTCCAGGACCTGCGAGCTTGGGTTTCCCGGCCGCGGGAAATGGTATTCCAGCGTCTACGGGCGTGCTGCCGCCGCCTCCCTCCGCGCCGCCAGTGTTTCCACAGCAGCCAGCGCCGCCCTTCGGCGCCGCTTCCGTGCCGCCCCCGGCACAAACTGCTTACGAACCTCTGCGCCGACACAGGACGAAGTCTGCACCAGGAGCAGGGGGAGCAGGCAAAGGCAAAGGAGGAGAAGGAGGGGGACCAGGAAAAGGAAGAGGCACAGGAGGAACGTCATCTTCATCAGCGGCCAGGCATACAGGAGCGAAGCGTGAAGCGTCCTCCGAAATCACTGACGACCAGCCAGCGCACAAGTCGCCGATGCTTCCCAATTCGGACGACGAGCTGTTAGCCTCGGCCCAAAATGATTTAGACGATTCGTTTTTCACAGTGCCTGAGCAGTGGTGTGGCTACGCTGCCGTCCACGAGGTGTGCCGTTCCTGCCCGGCAGACGCCGCTGTCGTAGGAGAGTCGGTCCTGGACGCTCTCGTGGTAGCAAAAACCACGAAGCGTGCGAAAGAGATTCCTTCTCGAATCGCTGAGTAAGACCCTTCTTTCGAAGCACCACGTCTGAAGGAACTCAACGCCGTCTCCAAAAACTTCGACGAGGTACGCCTGCCGCCAGGGACTGCCGCCGTTCCTTCCAGGTTTGTGTACACCGCCAAGGAAGGAGAGGCTAAAGCACGTTTGGTGGTGCAGGGCTGTTTTGAACCAGGGGCTGAGAATCATGTCGTTGATTCCCCAACGCTCAACAGAAACTCTGTCAGATTCCTGTTGTGGTTAGCAGCCGTGCACGGATGGGCGCCAGAAGCTTGGGACGTCCGCAAAGCGTTCCTGCAGGCCGAGACCGACGCCGATCCACACTACGACAGTTCTCCCGTCTTCGTTGTGCCACCCAAGAGCGTATCGATCCGGCCTGGATTCGTATGGAGGTTGCACAGGGGGAAGACGTTGTACGGTCTCCGCAGGGCGCCGCGTGCGTGGTTCTTCCACATGCGCCGTCCTCTTCTGGAGCGCGGCTTCCAGCAGTCCATTTGGGACCCCTGCGTGTTTCTTTACTTCGAAGACGGCCGTCTCACAGGTTTCGTCGGGCTCCACGTCGACGACGCGTTGCTGGCAGGGGCAGGGAAGTTCTGGGATGTCATCGATTCGTTACCCCTCCAATGGGGCACCCAGCAGAAGGACGACTTTACGTTCTGCGGGTTGCACATCTCAGTAAAACTTCCATGGATTTCTTTAGATCAGAAGGAGTATTGTCGCTCCTTGACGCTGATCTCCGTGCCGCCCCACCGCTCCAGACACCCCAGCGCTCCCGTGACAGAGCAGGAACGTGCTGCACTGCGAGCTGCCCTCGGCGAGCAGATCTGGTGTACTGATCAGAGCTGTCCTCACGGCGCTTTTGCTTGCAGTTCCCTTGCTTCCAAAGTACAGTCTGCAACAGTATCCACCCTCCTTGAAGCCAACAAAAACGCTAGAAGACTTAGGGGGGAGGATGTGGTTTTGTATTTTGGGCCTATGGATATTTCAAAAATCTGCGTTTACACGTACGGCGACTCGTCCAAAGGCAAACCACCGCAGCGAGGCATGACCACCTTCATAGGAGAAACGATCCCAGAGGGTGTTTGTCCCATTGTGCGTGCGTATCTTTACCGTTGGGCTTCTAAGAAGCAAACCAGGTCGATTAGCTCCACGATGGCCACTGAAAGCCTCGCTGCCGAAAGCGCCCTTGATGTGCAGTACGCGACGTTGAGGAGGATTCAAGAGGCATTGAATCTAGAAGAGCCGCCTGCTGGGCTCCTGCTGACAGATTCGTGGTCTCTTGTCACGAATACGTACTCCACCACACCACACATCACAGAAGAAGATTTGATACCGTCTTTGAGTCGCATCAGAGAGGCGTGTGTTGGTTGGCAGAGAACAGTAAACAGCAAAGTTCTTCCTAGTGATTTGTCTTGGGTGCCTGATGCCAGTATGGTCGCGGATCCGCTCACCAAGCCAAACAGCAATCCATCGAAAATCCTCGATCCGATCAGGTCGTGTTCGATAGATTTGCGTTCGGCGGCAAGACCGACAAGCGCTGCTTCGTGCTACATGTCGCAGCCTGTTGTGGCTCAAAGCGGACCGCCGTGCTGTGGCCTCCCGGCCGGCGGAAAGCTTGAGTTCGCGATGGTTGCAACAGTTGCCATTGGTGCTCGGCCCCGGCCTGCCGCAGCGCCAGGGACCACGAGCAAGGCGTCTGCTCCGGCGCCGCCTCCGAGCCGGACGCCTCCAGCACCTCCGCCGCGCCGGCCGCCACCTACAGTGCCGACGCCGCCGGTGGAGGAGCAGCTGGCCGCTGTGCCTGCCCGCAGGCTCAATGCGATCGAGCGGCATTTGGTCACAGAGAGCCTCCGGAGCTTCCGCTCCGAAGTGCCGTCGCTTCGCCGCATGCAGGGCCACCAAGATCTCGATCGGCCAGAGCAGGCAGAGAGGGCGGTGAGCCTCTTGAGGCAGCAGGTGCACGCGCAGCAGAAGGACAACATGTTGACAGACATGCTCGATCAGGACAAGCAGCTTCGAGAAGCTGGCGCGCCTCCGCCGTGGCGTAAGCAGAAGCATCTTAATGTCTTGTACCGCCGAGACGTTGACTTCTGTGGACACTGGATGTCTGCCCGCTTGCTCCGGGACCGCGAGAGATCCAAGAGACAGCGTGCCCAGATCAGGCTGGAGGAAGCAGCGAGGGCCAGGGAGAAGAGAGCTCTGTCCCCAGAGCCCGCTTCCAGCCCGCCCGGGTCGCCTGCCGAGGCAGACCCCCCTGCTTCAAGCCAGGCCCCGGCGAGACAGGCGAAACCAGGACCTCCGCAGGTCGATGTGTCTCCCTCTCCGAGCAGTGACAGCGACGCGGAGACCCTCAGCTGCGACGGCAACGACAAGGGGAGCGCCCCGAGCAGGCGCGAAGATAATCGTGCTGCCAAAGCGGCCTCCGACAACGAGGCGAAGGACTGGCACGGGCTCTTCTCGCAGACCACGGACTGCCCCAAGCTGAGGCTCTCCACAGACCGGAACCTGAAGCGCAAGCCCCCGACCCAGGCCAGGCGCAGGAAGCGCTCTGACAAGCGGAAGGCAAAGAAACAGGCGAAGGCGGAAGCAAAGAAGGCCGCAAAGACAGCCACTTCCTGAACTGAACTGAGCTTTTCCTTTTCCTGGCTGCCTTTTCTTTTTTTGTACAGAAACAAAAGAAAGAATGGTGAGGTTGTCAACCGTATGCCCTTCACCATTTAGGTGTGTCACCTCTCGCTTCATCCTTCTCGCCTTGTTTCTCCTCGTCCCCCATCTTTCCTGATGCTCTTGCGCCCCGCTGCCGTTTAGGGCCCTTGAGCCAGGGCGCCCTCCCGGGAAAAGATGCGATCCTCGATCGACGAACCGATCCGAGATCGACAGATAGAGGAGGGAAATACGAAGATCTAGAGAATCAGAGCGAGGGGCCGAACGGTTATTCACTGTCCCTGGGTGTTCCGCGTCGCGGATTGTTATTGTTTGGCTCGCGCGAATCAGCAATACATATATATATATATAGATATAATCTGACCACCTGCTTGTTCTCCGCTCCCTCACGCTACAGTTCCTGGACTAATTAGGCAGAGGCCAGGTCTGTGCCTACGAGCGCTTCGTGGGGCACACGCACCCTGAAGAAGAATGCTTGAGCCCAGAACATACGGAAGGGCTATGATCGCACATGTATGCACGCAACTACTATCTCATCTGATGCAGTCAGCCTGCCGCTCGCCCCGACGAGCTTGCATTTGAGACTGGAAGTATTCTTCACTTGCGGCATCTATTCTCACCCCCTGGCTCCTAAGAACAGCTTGCAGCTTCCCCGGAAGACGATACATGTGAGAGCAGATGTGCACCTCATCTGCATCCTCTCTTCTGGCCCCGGCTTCTGCCAATCGTTGTTGCTCAGTGCGTGGCATCTCTGTGGCGCAACAGGGTCCAGGCCTTCAGCGGCCCGAGACCCGCGTCACGTCGCTCAGCCCTGCTGCCCACAGGATGGCGCGCCGGCAACGGCACGCCAACGTCCTCGGAGCCCACAGCCGCCTCTGGCCCACTGCTTTCATTTAACCGTTTCAGGGAATGCGCCAACTGCAAGCGGCAGGCAAGGAATCTATACCACCCAGGGGGGTACGACCGAATACGAAGAGGGCGGGTATTGAGGGTCTGGGGTATGCGTGTTGAACGGCACGCGAGCAGATAAGAGCGAGCAGGCTTACAATGATGGTAGTTGTTTGTGTGTTTGTTCCGTTTGTGTGTGTGTGTGTTTGTTT
>CAUYUJ010007279.1:37500-47790 GCA_963575745.1 Prorocentrum cordatum | reverse complement strand
GGGCCTACCCTTGGGAAGCCTAGGGCCTTGGGTAGGGCCTACCCTTGGGAAGCCTAGGGCCTTGGGTAGGGCCTACCCTTGGGAAGCCTAGGGCCTTGGGTAGGGCCTACCCTTGGGAAGCCTAGGGCCTTGGGTAGGGCCTACCCTTGGGAAGCCTAGGGCCTTGGGTAGGGCCTACCCTTGGGAAGCCTAGGGCCTTGGGTAGGGCCTACCCTTGGGAAGCCTAGGGCCTTGGGTAGGGCCTACCCTTGGGAAGCCTAGGGCCTTGGGTAGGGCCTAGGGTAGCCAAGGCCCCCAGTGATCTATACCCTTGGACGCCCCTCTCTTGGCTGCCCCCGACATTCCGATTGGACTTCGGATTACGATTCGGGCGCCGATGATGGTACGCCGACTCGACTCCTCCCGACGCGGCCGCCGGTTGCCCCCGATCCGAGGTGTCTCGACTGCCGATTCGACTTGTCGACTCGATTTTTCGACTGTCGATCCGACTTGTCGATTCGACTTGTCGATCCGACTGGCTTCGACTGACTTGCCGATGCGATGCTGGACCCTCCTGCCCCCGGGGGCAGGACAGGGCCGGGATCCTGGGCCCGACCGTCTCCCCCTGCTCGAGGCCGCTCTGCCGCCGAGCCTCCCCGAGCCCTCCCCCGGGATGTTGCCCCAAGTCGGGCCTGTCCCTCCAGAGGAGGAATATCCCCAAATAGTCAAGCAATAGGCTGGGGACGATTGTTGGAGCAGTTGTTATGGCTATCCCCCTGTGGGAGGACATGCCCGACCTAACCCTGGCCCTCCCGGACGTTGCCGCGCTCCTCCCTCCTCCCCTCGCCTCTCCTTGGAGGGCCCGCGGCCACGGCTGGGCGCGTGTGGCGGCCATGCCGAAGGTCGGCAACAGGGAGGGATCGAGCAGTGACGGAGCGTCCCGGCTTTACTGCAATTGCTGGTAAGGAAAGGAGAAGGGAAGAATTGAGGAGGGAGGAGGCGAGGAGGAGGAGGAGGAGGAGGAGGAGGAGGAGGAGGAGGGAGTGAGGAGGAGGAGGAGGAGGAGAGGAGGACAAGGAGGAGGAGGGGGAGGGCGAGAAGGAGGAGGAGGAGGAGGAGGGGGAGGAGGAGAATCTAGGCCTCCTAGATGGGGTCGGAGTAGATGGGGTCGGAGGATCGCGCCGCATCGCCGATGCATCGGCGATGCGGCTCGATGTGGAGCTCGTGTTTTGCCACGCCGACGTCGCCGATGCATCGCCGATACATCGGCGATGCATCGTTGGTGCGGTGCGATCCTCCGACCCCATCTGCTCGGACCCCATCTAGGAGGCCTCTAAAGATATTCCAAGAACCTGTTGTGGTCTGCCCGAGATGTTCTCACAGTGGGAACCCATGCCAAGATACACCCTGCTTGCCTCCAGCGTGCCCTAGGTTTCTCGGGCTTCGATGCATTTTTCTACGGAACGCGTGACGCTTCCAGCCCAGAAGGCGATGCATTTCCTGGGGTCTCAGGGTTGGGTCTCTCGTGGAAGGTTTCCTGTGTTCGAGCAGCTACTGCAGAAACTCTCTGGCCGATGCTGTTTTGTTTGAGTGCGTCGGGCTCATGTATGTTCTAACGTCAGAAGGTGTTCGCTCTTCGAACATGTAGGGGGTTCTAGGGACATCTCTCTGTTTGAATACGTCGGGCTTGTGTTCTGAGAGCAGAATGTCTTCGCTCTCCGAGGCATGGTGGTCGGCCTATCCTACAGGGAAGCTGGGACGGTCGGCCCCGGCTCAAGAGAAGGAAGGGGGGGGCCGAGGGTCGGGGGCGGCAAAGAGGGGGGGGGGATGCTCGGGGGGGGGGGGGATATCATGGCGGGGGCCATGATACTTCCCCCGATTCCATGGCGCCTCTTCTTACTTCCTCGCGTCCCTGGCCCCCCCGCTGGGCCGCGCACGTGCCGCCGGTCATGACTTGCACCCCCCCCTCTTGGACACCCCCCTCTTGGCCGCTCCCGAGAGGGGAACAACGTCTCCGAGGCTGGAAGGCATCCCAACCAGCGCCCGGGGATTCGGTCTTCGGGGACCATCGTCAGGCGACGGATCCGGACATAGCCCACGATCGATATCATAGTCGATGATTCTCCCTCTCACGATCGGTCTTAACATCGGTCTCGTTATCGATCTCACAATCGACCTCAGGGGACACTATTGGTCGGAGAATGCTAGACCTCCTGCCCTGACACTGCGATTAGCGAGTCGGCCGCTTTCGGTTCGCGGGGGGGCGTCGCGGCCGTCCTTCTTCCGGGTCCAGGTCCGTCGGTTTCGGTCCTGGGCCGTGTTCACTAAGGGGTGGTTTACTACAGGGAGGTTTGTCCACCACCAGACATAGTCGGGCCTCCTGGGCCCAATGAAAGTCCCCCTGACCCTTTGGGAGGAGACCCATGTTAGAAAGGCCAGAACCAGTAGGGACAGGGAGTCTGTTCAGCAAGTGTAGCGAATCCAGCCGCCCATATCTATCATCCCCAGTGCAGGGGCGGGGACCTCAGTTCGGCTACGTCTTCATCGGGTCATCAGGGTTCGGGGATCTCTGATTCTCGATGACTGCCCGCCGCCCGCTGGAGTCCCAGCACGTCGGTCCCCCAGGCGGTGGATTGCATGAATGAGCCCCCGCCTCGCAGAATGCATGCCTCCAGCGGCATCACGTCTTGCTCGCGGGGCCTTCTCGTTCGCTTAGGCTCCGGGGACCGCCCTCGGATGGACCAGGAGCGCAAAAGACTTGCCCTCCAGGGAGGCGGTCGGGAGCGCGAGGGCCCAGGGGAAAAGTCGTGTCGGAGCACGTCTGGGAAGTGGGCCTCCTCCTCCTCCTCCCGCCTCCTCCCCCCCTCCCCCTCCTCCCTCCTCCTCCTCCCCCCTTCCTCCTCCCCCTCCTCCTCGGCCTCCGCCTCGAGGTGCTCCGCCAGTCTTGACCTCTCGCGGTCCTCCCGTGGGCCCCAGGGGCGGTCCAAGGACTTGGCACATGACGGGCAAGTCCCGGGGGGCTGCCCCCGGGTCCACCCCCGAAGCGAAGGCGTGAAGCCTCTCCAGGAGCACAGGAGGTAAGCCCCCCCCCCTCCCGAAGCACGGGCGCTAAGCCCCCCACCCCAAAAAGCACAGGCGCTATGTCCCCCAACGAAGCACAGGCGCTAAGCTCCCACCCCAGAGAAGCACAGGCGCTAAGTGCCCACCCTCGAAGCACAGGCGCTGGGCCCCCACCCTGAAGAAGCACAGGCGCCACAGAGGACCTGTTTCCGCGAACGGTGCTCGAGGCTCCTCCTTGCGTCGAAAGGGACTGGAAGTAACTGCTGCGATCTCTGGTTGCCGTCCTGATCGGTGGCTAAAAGATGGGGTCCTGAGGGATGGGGTCCTGAGGACGTGGTGCTTCAAGCCTCAAACATTGTAAATCCACCCTTGAATTCCTTCCTGCCCGTAGGACCCCATCTCTGGGCCTCC
Source organism: Prorocentrum cordatum (assembly GCA_963575745.1). Taxonomy (NCBI): domain Eukaryota; class Dinophyceae; order Prorocentrales; family Prorocentraceae; genus Prorocentrum; species Prorocentrum cordatum. Next base: position 44,340 of record CAUYUJ010007279.1, on the reverse strand, counting down.
TAGATGGGGTCGGAGTAGATGGGGTCGGAGGATCACGCCGCATCGCCGATGCATCGGCGATGCGGCTCGATGCCGAGCCCGATTTCTCGCCGCCGGCGCCGCCGATGCATCGCCGACGTCGCCGATGCATCGCCGGTGCATTGGCGATGCGGCGCGGTCCTTCGACCTCATCTACTCGGACCTCATCTAAGAGGTCTCTACAAACTGTGCTTGAGGTTCCTCCTTGCGTCGACATGGACTGGAGGTGTCCGCTGCGATGTCTGGTTGTCGCCCTGATCGGTGGTTTCAAAGATGGGGTCCTGAGAGGGGATGGGGTCCTGCGGACGAGGCGCTTCTCACACCTCATGCAGTGTAAATCCACCCTGGGATCGCTTCCTGTCCTCAGGGCCACATCCCTTCCCTATCCCTCTCAGAGCCCTACACACTTCGAACCAACGCCCTGATGCCCCCCACGGGTGGTATAACGGTGCCCTATGATGCCCTACAGTTGAAACCCATGCTAAGAAACACTTTGCTTGCCTCCAGGGTGCCCTGGGCTTCTTGGATTTCGATGATTTTGCTATGGCAAGCGTGACGTCCCCTCACCGACAAATCAGGGGACGTCCTGGGGTCTCAGGATTGGGCTTCTTGTGGAAGCCAGTGGTCGAGCTCCTACTGTAACATGTTGCGGTTTGTGGTTGCCGCTTGGGTGCCTACTGGTTGGTGCTTTTCTGGGCTTGACCCAGATATGGCCGCAGAAACTGCACCACGCGCAATGCACCATGCGCAGGTATCAAGGAACAAAGCACTCGCAGGCGATTGTCCCCCCAACCCCGACGCCTTTTCGACGAAGAAGTAAGCCGCCCAGAAAAGAAGGAAAGCCCTACTATACGGGGCTATTCGGACGCACCCCTATCAAGGATGGACGCCCCCCCGTCGCATATCCCAGGGGTGGTCCCCAGATGTGTGGTGCATTCTGCGACCCCGCGACGCCTGGGATAAGGGTCGACGCATCCCTTGTTGAAACCAGCATGCGTATGAACTTCTTCAGTTCCGCGCAGATCTCTCGGATCCGCGCTGGACCCCCCCGGCGGCAGCCCCCGCCGCCGCCCCCTGACGCGCTCCGCGCGCCAGGGAGGGGCGTCTGGCGCAGGTCCAAGACGTCCGCGCGGGACGTGGCAAACTATGCTTGCTGTTGCCGTTTTCCTCCCTGGTGGCAGCACCGTGCAGGATGGACGCACCACGCACGATGCGCATGGAGAGGACACACAGAACACGCGCTTCGGGGTTCACGCTTGCGCTCCTGGGCGCACGCGGCGCTGGTCTGTCCCGAGGGGGGAGGCCGCTGCGTGGACCCCGGGACTCGCCTCCCTCGGGGCCCTCTGCGCTCATGCCGTCAGAGCGGCGCAGGAGACAGCAGCGGGATCGATTGCACCGACGCTCGCGCGTGAGATGCCCGCGGAGGCTCGCGCGTAAGTCCCCTCGCTTCCACTGCAGCGTGCCGCGCTGGCGGTCCGCGGAAGGCAGCCGCGTGAGGTCGCTATGTCATCGTGCCTGGCATTGCTCGGACGTGTGCATTGTTCCTTCGGCGAGGACCATCGAGGAGCATCCTTGATCATTTGGCGAAAATCACGCACGAAACCGAACAAAACACAGGAAATGGACGTCCGAGCGCTGGCCAGCGTGCGTCAGACTCAGTATCGTTCCACCGATTGTGATCCCCGCGTGGCCACGGCGTCTCGGCCCCACCGTCCCCTCCCCCCAGTTGGGGATCTGCCGCGCGAAGCCCGGAGGGACCAGCGCACGCCCCTGTCCACTGGGGAGGGCAGATCGGCCAGTGCGGCCAAAGCTGCGCCGGGGGGGGTAGGGGCTGGTCAAGCGATGCTCACGGATAGGGGGCCGCAGGCGCACCCCACCCCTGCCCCCCACGATTTCGGAGGGGGAGGGTGGGGTTCATTTCGCTCGGGAGCTCCCGAGCGAGGCGAACCCCACCCTCCCCCTGAGAAGTCGCTGGGGGGCAGGGGTAGGGTCCGCACGTGGCCCTCTGACGGGCCCGTGCCGTCGCGTCGGCCGCAAGGCACGGAACAAGACCGCTGCCATGCTGTCGGACCTGGACGAGGCCAAGGATCGCGCCGGCGCGCCCAGCGGCTCCCTTTTTCCTGGAGGGGAGCGAGCACGCAGACACGAGTCGGCGTCGGCTTCCAGGAGCAGACTGGCAGACACGGGCAGCGGGGAGGGAGGACGAACACCCAGAGACCACATATAGATGGGAACATGTGGGAAGAGCCCCGGGATTTGTGTGCATGTAGTTGCGTGTCCCTGGGCCCCTCCTTCCCTCGCGCTCTCTCTCTCTCTCTCCTCTCCTCTCCTCTCCTCTCCTCTCCTCTCCTCTCTCTCCTCTCCTCTCCTCTCTCATCCTCCTCCTCCTCCTCCTCCTCCTCTCTCCTCCTCCTCCTCCTCCTCCTCCTCCTCCTCCTCCTCCTCCTCCTCTCCTCTCCTCTCCTCCTCCTCCTCCTCCTTCTCCCTCCTCCTCCCTCCCTCTCTCCTCCTGATCCTCCTCCTCCTCCTCCCTCTCTCCTCCTGATCCTCCTCCTCCTCCTCCCTCTCTCCTCCTGATCCTCCTCCTCCTCCTCCTCCCCCTCCTCGTCCTCCTCCTTCCTCTTCTCTCTTTCCGCCTCGGCTGGACTCGCTGCTCTCGGCACCCAGGGGCCAGGCAGGGCCCAATCTCTCGATCTTCCAGCGGCCCGATTTGATCTCTCGGCGTTCGCCGGCCGCTCCGAGGCCGATGCTCAGCGGGTATTAAACACCTCAGCCTAACATATAGAGGAAGCAAAACGCCATAAGCACAAACTTTTGGCGCTCCGCGCGGATTGCTTGGATCCGCGCCTGGGACCCCCTGGCGGCGCCTCTGGCGCCGCCCCTGGCGCGCTCCGCGCGCCTCTGGAGAGGGGTCCAGGCCAGATCCGAGAAATCCGCGCGGAGCGCCAGAAGTTTCTGTTTACGGCGTGCTTGTTCTTCTTCTATAAAATATCACGATACGGCGTGGCCTCACTGAGGTCCGTGTCTTCGCATCAGATCGTCGTCCCCCCCAGGGGGGGCGTGCGCGCCGAGAAATCCTACAGTATATGCGTCGTGGCGGGCGCTTTCTGGCCACACCGCTCGGGAGACGATGTGCTACAAGGTGGGCATGCGATATGTTGGGGTCGGACGCGCGCGCCTCTAAGGAGGACATATGGCATCAGTATGTCTCCCTGCGTCCCCTTAGAGAACACACAGATCTGGGCGGTGCGGCCCGGTGCACCTGCACAGCCTTGCCTCCTATCCTTGATGCTCCTGGCCCTCCCAACTTGGGCCCCCTCCCAAAGGATTATGGGGGTATTTTCTTGCTCAATCCGATGCTGCCATCGAGTCGGGCATGCCCCTCTAGAGGAGGAGTAATCAGAAGCAGTCGAGCAAACTAGTCTGCGGACGATTCCCTGAGCATGTTTGACAATGTTTGAGTATGTGCTGATTTGTTTTCATCATTTTTCGTCCAAAATCCACCTGTAGGGAGACACGCCCGGCCCAATTCTGGCATGCCGAGGCCTCGACGCGGCCGGCTCACTGCATGCCTGGCGCTGCTGCGCCTCGGCCTGGTAGCGCGTCCGTGCAGGTGCGGCCCGACCCGCCGCAGGCCCCGATCCCATGCAGTCCGATCCCCCGAGTCTCGGCGGCGAGAGAGGGGGGGGAAGTGAGAAGGAAAAGGCCTTCTCAGAAGGCGGCGGGACTTCTCGGAAGCCCTTCCGCGCCTTCCGAGAAGTTTTTTTTGGTACTCGGGGAAGGCTCAGGAGACCTTTTTCAGAAGGCCAGGGGACTTCCTGGCCTTTTGAGAAGGCCTCTCGCTTCCCCCCCTCGCTCGCCGCCAAGAGTCGAGGAGGTCTGGTGCCGCCAGGGCTCTGGCCCCCCCCGGATGGGGTCGGAGCTGATGCGGTCGGAGGGTCGTTGCGCATCGCCGATGCATCGGCGGTGCGGCTCTGTGCGGAGCCCAATTTTCTTCGCGCTGGCGACGCCGATGCGTCGCCAGCGATCCTCCGACCTCCTTTTTTTGGGACTCGATGTGAGAGGCCTGCAAGGACGGTCCGCCGCACGTAGGGTGAGAAGGGAAAAGCAGGCGTTCGTCATGATCGGGGTTTTGATCTGGAGCTGGATTGAGATCGCAATCAACGGGCATCACCCAGGAAAGAGTAAAGGACTGGCAGTCGTCGAGGCGAATAGCATCTGATCGAAGAAGCCTACTGCGAATCACCGCCACCGTGCCTGGCTTGTGGGTCGGAGTAGACTCTGGGATGCTCGTTGGGATCTCGCGGGGGGCCTCGCAGGAGGAGGAGCAGGAGGCGGAGCAGGAGGAGGAGGAAGAGAAGGAGGAGGAGGAGGAGGAGGAGGAGGAGGAGGAGGAGGAGGAGGGAGGAGGAGGAGGAGGAGGAGCAGGAGCAGGAGCAGGAGCAGTAGGCGGGGGGGAGGACAAGGAAGGAGGGACAGGAGGAGCAGGAGGAGCAGGAGGAGGAGGGGAGAGAAGAGGAGGAGGAGGAGGAGGAGGAGCGCAGGACCAGGGGAGAGAAGAGGAGGAGGAGGAGCAGGAAAGCAGAGGAGCCGGAGCAGGAGGAGCAGGAGGAGGAGGAGCAAGGAGGCGGATGAGAGGATGAGAGCAGGCCAGAGGAGGAGATGAGGAACATGAGGAGGAACAGGAGGAGTAGGGAGGAGGAGGAGGACGACGACGACGACGACGAGGAGGATGAGGAGTAGGGAGGAAAAGAAAGAGAGGAGGAGGAGGAGGAGGAGGAGGAGGAGGAGGAGGAGGAGGAGGAGGAGGAGGAGGAGGAGGAGGAGGAGGAGGAGGAGGAGGAGAATGAGGGGGGGGGCGCGTGGCGACTGCATCGCGAGCGCCCCAGCCCCGGCCGCGGGGCCCGCCCGCCCTCCCCAGAGGGGGAGGGGGGGGCCTCCCGTCAGCTGTTCTGCGCTGCTGTGCCGTGTCGGTCCCTGCCTCGGGCAGACCCGCAAGGGCAGGAGCACGAGACTCTCTCGTGGTGCAGTCAGCCCGCATTCCGCAGCGCAGGGGCGAGCAGCTTTCCGAGGTCGCCCCCGCATCCTTCCCCTTTCGGCCCATCCTCTTGGCCACTGCTCCGGGCCCGCGCCGGGCTCGCGAGGTGCCGACACGGCCTTCCGAGGCCCCTGCATCCTCCTCACCGCTCGTCCTCGTTCCGCGGGCGGGGCTGCGAGGCTTATTGGTCACGCCGGGACGGGGAGGCTTCCTGTTCACGGGGCGCGGACGGCGCCACGATGGGATTGGCTCGGGATGTGCTGCAGGATCTCCAGAGCACCCAGTGTGGGCGAGATTGTTAACACGTCCAGTGCGTTTTGGGACTCTTTCGGAAGGGGCGCCGCAGGGCCCGGGCGCACCGCACATGGAATAGAAACCGAGCCTCTAGGGGGCAGAGTTTTATCCACAGCCAGTGCGCCACGGGTTTCTGGTCAAGGGAGCCCGAAACTCCAAGCTGCAGTGGATGTAGACAGAAATACTGCCCGCAACCTGGAGGGTTTCTCCGAAGGTCTTAGGCGACCCGTCCTCCTCATCTCTCATCTCTCCTCCTCCTCCTCCTCCTCCTCCTCCTCCTCTCCCCTCCCTTCCCCTCCTCCTCCTCCCCTCTCCTCCTCCTCCCCTCCTCCTCCTCCTCCTCCTCCTTCTCCCCTTCTCCTCCTCCTCCTCCTCCTCCTTCTCCTCCTTCCCCTCCTCCTGCTCCCTCCTCCTTCTCCTCCTTCCTCCTCCCTCCCCCTCCTCTCCTCCCCTCCTCCTTCCCTCCTTCCCCTCCATCCTCCTCCCCTCACCTCCTCCTCCTCCTCCTCCTCCTCCTCCTCCTCCTCCTCCCTTCCGCCCCTCCTTCCTCCTCCTCCTCCTCCCCTCCTCCTCCCCCTCCCTCCTCCTCCTCCTCCTCCTCCCCTCCTCCTCCTCCTCCTCCGACCCCTCCTCCTCCTCCCCGCTCCTCCTCCTCCTCCTCCTCCTCCTCCTTCCTCCTCCTCCTCCTCCTCCTCCTCCTCCTCCTCCTCCTCCCCTCCTACTCCTCGCCTCCCCCTCCCCCTCCCCCTCCTCGCCCTGCCCTCCTCGCCCTGCCCTCCTCGGGTCGCCTGCGGCCCCGGGGGAAGCCGTCCACCGCAGCCCAGCGGCCCGCGTCTCCGCCGCCCGTGGGGAGCAGCTTCGGGAGGGCCTCGGAGGCCCAGGAACTCCTGCAGCGGACCATTCTCTCGGGGCCTCCGCCTCGGGGCATGCCGCGGGAGCGAGCGCCCGCAGCGTCGGGTCGTCAGGGCCTCCTCCTCCTCCTCCTCCTCCTCCTCCTCCTCCTCCTTCTCCCCCTCCTCCTGCTGCTCCTCCTCCTCCTCCTTCTTCTCCTCCTCCTTCCCTTCTGCTTCCTCCTCCTCCTCCTTCCTCCTCCTCCTCCTCCTTCCTCCTCCTCCTGCTGCTCCTCCTCCTTCTCCCTCCTCCCCCAAACACACACACAGAGACACAATGAATCGTCGACTCCCAGGAGAAGATAGTATGGAGGACACGTGGGATGCGGCGGCGGGGGGGGGTGGCGGCGGCCGAGGGGGGACAACGAACACCCAGAAGACAGCACGGAACATGTGCGGGGACTGTTCGGATGTGTTGCTGCTGTTGATGATGATGTTGATGATGTTGGTATTGATTATTATGTGTTGTTGGTGTTGTTGTTGTTGTTGTTGTTGTTGTTGTTGTTGTTGTTGTTTTTGTTATTGTTATTGTTATTGTTATTGTTATTGTTATTGTTCTTGTTATTGATATTGATATTGTTGTTGTTGCTGATGATGATG
>CAUYUJ010007279.1:0-32500 GCA_963575745.1 Prorocentrum cordatum | reverse complement strand
GGCGATGGCTGACCACAGCACGACGCACCAGGAAAAGCAAGTATTTCTTGGACCACATCCCCATCGTTGCCAGACTTCTGTTACCATGCCCTGGATATGATCAAACTACCCGCAGCAGCTGGAGCTGGCCCAAGATCATGGACTGCCTCCAGCAAGGACATGGACGTGAGCCCTTCTTGCGTGATCTACGCGACAAGCTCGAGCAGTACCAGGACCAGTTCAGCGAGGTACGCACGGACCCCAGTCCAGGCAGGCACATGTACCTCTTCGTCGTCGACAGTAGGCAAGTCGCTTTGAAGCATTTTTCATTGGCTTCTGAGCGGCCTCCGTGGTACAGAGAAGCTATGAGGCGAAGGTTGGGCCTGCTCAAAGAATTCGCCATCGCCAAACGCTTAGCCTTCCAGGTCGGCGCTCCAGACGCAGCACGCGACGAGGTGAAGGCCATCACAAAGGTATTGCATGCACATCTGAAGCGAGCGCGAGCTCAACCGGACCGTGACCTTGAACAGCAGATACGAGAAGGATGGGCTCACCGACAGCTGGCAGATATGCACTCGGCTGCGAGACGGCGAGCACATCGGGGCATTGGTGTACGCAAACGGGACTTCCGATCATTACCGTCATGTCAGCCAGATATGGACGATTGGATCGAATTTTTGAGCGTGGTTGGCTGCGATGGGGGTTTCGCAGCGAAGCAACTTCCAGACGATGATATATTACCTGCACTCGCTGTGGCTCACCGTCCAGATGAGCGGATTTTACTACCACCACGGCCTGAAGGACATGCAATTACGATTGGGATGCAAGAGCTGTCCCTTGGCCAGGACGACTTCTACAAGACAAAATTCATTTATTGAAAATGAAGAGGCGAAAGTTTGCACCGTGTTGGAGTCTGCAGACTGAGATCTGTCTGATCATGACCAGCCTTTGCATCCTCAGCAAGCCAGGGGCGCAGACGGCAGGACTGGGGCTCTTCATGTCCTTTGATCCGATGGACTTCGAGAACCCGCCTGACCCTTCAAAACGAAAGCTGCCCCTGGAAGAGTACACTCAGGCATCCAATATTCTTACATATGTACACGCGCACGCCAGAGCTACACTTGCTACCCCGAACCAGGCCAAGATGAGTCAGACGTTCGCTCTGGACACGAACTTCGATGGTGGTCCTTTTGCGCCCCCCGCGCGGGCGCGCGGTTGCATTAGCAAGCGCAGACCGGAGGCAATGATGTGTTTATCACGTATTGTGGCGTATCGCGTTCGAGCATGCAGATGGACCCTGGTCGCTAAATCCCATGATCAACGAGCTGCTTTCCAGGGCGGGAAGTTGGATGACCTCATGCGCATCGCTGGCAATTGAGTCTTCCAGAAGTATGTTGGCCAAGGCGAGCCCGAGGACATGGGGCGGCGAATTCAAGGCAACATGGATTTCACGGCCCAGCGGCGATTCCATGCTGTTATGAGCTTCAACTCCCCGCAGGGCTGGCTGTACTTGAAGGCTGGCAGTACCAGAATTCTTCATGGGCAACTACTACGAAAGCATTTCCGAGTATATCGCCACTGCCTGCCGTTTCTCGAAATTTACATAGGTTTCTTCAGACATGTTCCACGGCGCCGCCAACGCAGGCGCAGGGCTCTTCATCGACGATTTGCTGAAGTCAGCGGCGAAGATAAAGGATACAATGCAGAATCGTACCAAGGCCGAGACCGTTGTTGCTGCCTCACGCCGTGGCATCGCTCATGCGCCGGCACGAGACCGACGTTTGGTTGGAAAGATGTTGCTTGAGCTGAAGCATCTTGGCGGCATGTTCTTGGCTTCTGGCAGCAACGTCGCTGAACGAGCCGAACGACTAAAAGCCGTCAACCGAGCGTGGATCCAATTGTCTGGCATTTGGCATTCTGAGTCTGGCTGGAAAGCCAAGCGCCATTTATTCGGGGGCTGCGTGCGCTGCGCGGCCACCTCTGGAGGAGAGAGCTACCTGTATACGAAGACGGACTTTCAGGCCCTCGGCTCCAGCCTGCCCGGGAAGCTTCGACCCATGCTCCAAGGTCGGGCTCGCGTCGAGGCCCACGGCATTCATCGATCCTGGCCATCGCCAAAGGCATGGCGATACTGGAAGCTTACACCTGTTGCGCTGGAACTAACGGTGCGACGACTTTGCTGGTGGCGCGACATGTTCACGGACATTCTTCAGCACATCCACTTCCGCGTTGGCTTGTTCGGCAATCAGGCGCTCGAGGGCGCGGCGAACATGAGGATGCCAATCTTAGACGAGCAAGGAGTGATTAACGTGAACGCCCCCATTCACCCTTGGGCTAAGCAGCTGCACGACGGCCTAGAGATACTCCGCACCATCGACTTGGCTACTGAGTTACGTGGCATGCGGCAGCCGCGGAGTATTAGGCGGCCCATGGAAGTCGAGGAACTACGAGACATGTACACCGCGATCGACCCTCGCAGCTTGCGCGCTGGCTTCTTCTCCCAGCAGTGGCGGCCAGATGGAACCGCGCTGGAGGACATGATGCCGCTGGGGGGCGAGATTGCGGGGGCCTCTGGCGAGAGGCTCCACGCGTGCGAGATTGAGCTGACGGACGGATCGAAATGTGGTCTGGCCTTCACGTCTCTTGCTTCGCTGCGTGCACACCAGACCCACAGCAAGGGGCCCAGCCACAAGATGCGCAGCGTCCCCAGTCTCTTGGTACTGGACAACAAATGTCTGATATGCCACACCGTCTTCCGCAGTCGTGATCATTGTGCACGTCACTTTTTACGCGGGTGGAACGCCCGTCGCTGCGCGCGCCAGAATACGGCGCCGCTGTGGCAGTGCAGGCCACCGTCTGCCTGGAGTGCCCGATCTGCAAAAATGTATATCCACCTCATCCTCCTCCTGGTTCTCAGGGGGACGTCGACGAAGCAGCAGTTACCGTGACAAGAGCGAGCCAGCACACAACTTGCCGATCAGCCACGCGCGCGCTCATCATCAGCAGCAGCAGCAAGCACGACCTCAACATCAGTACAGCATGCACCATCATCATCGGCCACACCGAGTGCAGATCGACCAGCCTGCCCGCAAACTGATCAATATGAGCAAGCGCCCGTACGAGCTAAATCGGCGCCGACACGATCTAGAACAGGAAACAAAACGACCCCGAGCCGAGCTCCGACATCTTTACCTCTGTCGTCATCACCGTTGGCTTTTGGCTCTACTGAGGCCCTCCGTCACCACCTGTGTACACACATGCCTGTGCGCTTCTCGGCGCGCCCGTGGATCGTTCGTGAGCCCCGTCAAGTTGCAGCTCGGCCTAAGCTGGGCCATCGCTCTGCACGTGCTACCGCGAGCGCGGCATGCGCCCGTGTACCACCCCGCCCTCGTGCTGCCGCGTTCTCGCCCACGGCTGATGCGGCCAGTGCGGCGCCCGCCGGCATCCTCCCCAGCGCCTGGGAACGGTGGCGCAGCCGCCGCCTCCGCCGCGAGGGGCAAGCGAGAGGCTCCACCAGGGGCGGCGGCGCCGAGACCGACACGACGCGCGGGCAAGAAGCGCAACAAGGGCGAGAAGAAGGAGAAAGCGATCCAGGTCAAGGACAAGGGACTGCGCGAGCTCTTGCTATTGATCCCCAAGCAGACGCTGAGCAACACCCAGAAGGTACGAATGATCGAGGGCGTTTCCCTGGACACGTTCATCTTCCCGAAGAGCCACAAGCTCGTGCAGAAAATGCAAGAGGAGCAGGAGGAGTTCGGCCTGCGCGCCGACGAGTTTCGCAAGGAGAAGGAGAAGAACCCGATGGCCGAACCCTTCGGCCCCCCGCACGCGCTGCTGTTCGCGGCGCTGGTCGAGACGGCAGCGACGATCGACGGGTGCGGCGGCGACAACCAGAAGAAGATCAAGGCCCTGTCGGACGACATCAACGCGCGCGAGAAGCAAGAGGACGTGGAGCAGCTCGTGCGTGCGTGCCGTCTCCAGAAAACGGCTCAGGAGGATCAGATGAAGATCGTGCTAGCTATCCAGAACCTTGGCGATCGCCGCTTCGGTCTGATCGACGGGCTGCGCCAATGCGGAGGTCGCCACCTGCGATGATCGGCCCCTGCGGGCTACATGGAAGGGGAGCTCCAGGAGTGGACCGAGTGGATGGAGGCGAGCGAACCTAGCGTGAGTAGAGGTACATCGGCCCACCCCCATCGGTCCTAGGGGTGATTGCTGGGCCCCCGGGTCTTGATCCTGGGGGTGGGCCGAGACGATGATGAAAAAGCGCACTACTTGTGCACATTTGGTTTCTGCTCTGCGCTGAAGTACATTACGTGTGCACCTTGCTGTATAGTTTCAGCTCAGTGGCGACGTCGACGAGCTGGATTGCTTCCTCGGCGGCATATTTTATCGATCTCGGGTTAGCCCGACTTTTGTCGACCCGCCGAGCTTGGAGTGCGCGCTGCCCCAAACAGTCGATGCCCTCTTCGGGTCCCGCGTCCGCTCTCCCGCCCCCCCGCTCGTCCTCGGTTGTTTGGGGCCCTACTAGCGTCAGGGTCTGCGGCGGCGCGCCCCGCAGATCGCACCTGTGCTGGGCGACCGCTTGCCCCTGCACGGTGTGCGTAGTGCTCCGTGGTGCACATCCACTCTCGAAACGGGCAGAGGGCTCCCGTGCTGACCCCAAGTTACCCCTCCCCCTGAGCCCCGATTCTGTTTAAGAAAAAGCATCATCATCTTCATCAACACCATCACCATCATCCTCATCATCATCATCATCATTATCAGTATCATTAGCATCGTTGTCATCATCGGGGGTCCTCATCCCATCATGGGAAGGGGCGCGGGGAGTATCAAGAGCCTCTGGGTTGGGGGCGAAGAGAGGTGCACCGCCGTTGCCAACAAAGGGGCACGACGAGGGCACGTTGCCGCCCCGCTTGATCGCCCGCTCCCCACGAAACAACGCCCCGTTCGCTTCTTCGGGCGGCGGCTCGAAGCTGGTTGTGGGGCATCATCGGGCGCACGGCGCCCTGGAGGGCCTTGACGATGAGACCAGGGCTACTCCAGGAGGAGGAGGAGGAGGCGGCGGCGGCGGAGGAGCTCCTCCTCCTCCTCGTCCTCTCCCTCCTCGTCCCCCTCCTCCTCTTCGTCCTCCTCTTCCTCGTCCTTCTCCTCCTCCTCCATCGTCCAGGAGGATTAGCGGCGTTCTCGTCAAGCGGTCGGCGAACCAAGCAACGTCCGTGTGGACCAAAAAAGGCCATTCGCCTGGTCGCGGGCATCGCGGGCCCCTGTGGGCCTGGCCGCGACCCGTCGGAGAAAGAGGGCAGAGGGCAGAGCAGAGGACAGAGCCGAGGACAGATCAGCGAAGAAGGAGGAGGAGGACGAAGAGGAGGAGGAGGAGGACCGAGGAAGGAAGACACTTCTTCGCACTGTCGTTCTCGAGCGGCAGGAAGGAAGGCAGGACGACGACGCAGACAACGAGAACGACGACGAGGACGACGACGTTGACGAGGAGGAGGACGACAACGCCGACGATGAGGACGAGGAGGACGACGACGACGAGGGGACGGAGGCCGACGACGACGACGAGGTCGACGACGAGTACCATAACGACGACGACGACGATGTGGACGACGACGACGACCAGGACGACGACGACGACCAGGCCGGCTACGACGACGACGACGAGCAGGACGACAGCGACGACGACGAGGACGACGACAACAACACCGAGGATGAGGACGAGGACAACGACGACGACGACGACGTCGACGAGGACGACGACGAGGAGGGGGAGGAGGAGGAGGACGACAACGAAGAAAAGGACGACGCGAACGATGACGACGATGGGCACGACGACGATGGGGACGACGACGGCGACGACCAGGACGACGATGAGGACAGCGAGGACGTCCACGACGACGACGAGGACGACGACGCTGACGACGACGAGGAGGACAATGATAGCGATGACGGCGACCATGAGGACGACGTTGATGAGACGGGGGAGGAGGGCGACGATGAGGACGACGACGACGACGACGACGATGAGGACGATCAGAACGACGACGACGACGACGAAGACGACGACAACGGCGAGGACCGACGACGGCGAGGATGACGACGAGGACGAACGACCACGACGAGGACGACGACGCCGACGGCGAGGACGACGACGACGCCGACGACGACGAGGACGACGATGACGACGAAATGGATGACGACGGCGACAACGAGGACGAGGCCGACAACGAGGACGACGACGACAACGACGACGGCCAGAACGACGGCGACGACGACGGCGACTTCGACGACGACGACGACGACGACGACGACGACTAGGACGGGCACGACGACGTCGACGATGAGGGCGACGAGGGCAAGGAGGACGACGACGACGACGACGACGATGCGGACGACGAGGGCGACGACTATGACGACGACGAGGGCGACGAGGACGAGGACGACGACGGCGATGTCGACGACGACTAGACGGATGAGGAGAACGACGACGGCGATGACGACGATGACCATGGACGACGACGAGGACGATGTCGGCGACGACGCCGAGAACGGCGACGACGAGGACGACGACGACAACCTCGACGACGTCGATGACGAAGACGAGAACGACCATGGACGACGACGACGGCGATGACAAAGGCAACGATCGACGACGACGAGGACAACGACGACGCCGGGGACGCGTGCCGAGGATGACGACGACGTCGCCGATGATGAGGAGGAGGACGGCAACGACGATCAGCACGACGAGGGCGACGACGACGACGGGGACGACGACGCCGAGGACACCGATGACGAGGACGACAACGACGACGACGACGACAACGATGACGACGACGACGACTTCGACGACGACGACGATGAGGACGAACACGACGCCGACGAAGACGACGACAAGAAGAACGACGCCGACGATGACGACGCCGTCAACAACGGCGACGTCACCGCCGACGACGATGATGAGCACGACGACGACGAGACCGTCGAGGACGACAGAGAGTACGACGACAAGGACGACGACGACGCGGATGACGACGACGATCTGGACGACGACAACGACTAGGACAAAGACGACGACGACGCCGACGACGACAACGTTGACAAGGACGACGGCGACCACAAGGAGGACGACGACGACCATGGCGGCGACAACGACGGCGACTACGGGGAGGACGCTGACGAGGACGGCGACGACGCTGACGAAGAAGACGACGACCACCATGACGACGACGACGACGACGACAACGTTGACAAGGACGACGACGACCACAAGGAGGACGACGACGACAATAGCGGCGACAACGACGGCGACTACGGGGAGGACGCTGACGAGGACGGCGACGACGCTGACGAAGAAGACGACAACCACCATGACGACGACGAGGAGGACGACCACGACAACGTTGACGAATAGCATGGCAACGACGACAGCGACGACGACGACGACCAGGACGACGTCGATTGCGACGACGACGAGGGTGGACGACGAGCACGGCCAAAACGAGGAGGACGACGACGACGGCGAGGACGACGATGAGGGCGACGATCACGACCATGACGAGGACGACTACGACGACAAGGGCGACGACGACGACGACTGTGGCGATGATGTGGACGACGAGGACGACGACAACGAGGACGACGACGACGAGGACGACGAGGAGGCGGCGGAGGGGGACGACGACGTCGCCGACGAAGACGACGAGGACGTCGTCGACGTCGACGCCGTCGACGACGACGACGACGACGATGCGGGCGAAGGCAACGACGAGGACGGCGAGGACGACGACGACGACGGCGGCGGCGGCGACGACGGCGACACCCCCCCCGCCTTCATGGCGCGAGCCGCCCTCCGACGACAAGCACGACGACGACGACGAGGACGACGAGGACGACGACGACGAGGACAACGACGACGACGACGACGACGACGACGACAAGGACGACGACGACGACGACGACGACGACTGCAACGACGACAAGGACGACGACGACAATGACGACGACGTCGACGACCACCCCCCGTGGTGCGCGCCGCCTCCGAGGAGGAGGTCAAGAGGCAGGCGCTGGAGGAGGCCAAGGGCTTGGTGAAACACGACGTCCAGTCCGCGAAGGAGCAGCTCAAGGACTCGGCATCGTCCAACGGATCCCCGCCCCACTGGGCCATGCCATCTCAGCCGCACCCGTTCACCCTGGCAGGTGGGGGCATGCCCCGCCAAGCCCGCCGAACCCCAACGTAGCCCCCCGCAGCTGCGGATAAGAGTAAGGCTGCGGGCGCGGGGTGGGTCGCGGGTGGGTCGGGGGTGGGGGTTGCGCGGATGGGTCGCGGGGGGGCGCCGTGGGCGAGGACAACGACAACATCAACAACCCGCGCCGCGGAACCGCTCTGCGGCCACGCGCCCAGGGACAGTGAATGACCGTTTTGCCCAGACACCCGGATGTATATGTATAGTTACATACATGTATCTGTACATATATATATGTATATATATGTGTGCGTGTATATATACATATACATACACATACCTATACATACATAGGTATATACACATGTTTTTACATATATCTATATATATATAAACATACATAGATGAGTTGATGCGTGTGCGAATCAACTCTACATCTAATGGGGGACCAGGGCCAGGGATCCCCGGGGCGGAGCCTCGACTGGCGACTGGTGTGCCGGGGGGTCCCGTCGAGCTTCCGGGAGCCACAAGGAGCGGCCACCGAGTTGGCCCAATGACGGCTTCGCAGAGGCCCACGGGGGCCCCAAGATTGTTCAAGAGCGCCCCAAGACAGCCCGATGGGGGCTCAATCCTGGGTCCTGTTCTTCGGTCCCTTCAACTTCTGGAACCTATTGCGGGCTTGGTGCTGAACTTCAAAAAGTGTGAGATTTTGATTCCGGGTAACTTGGACTTACCTCTGATGCGAGAGTCGACTGCCGCTCTGAAGGGTGATTTTAAGTTGATGCAGGTAGTGAAGTGCGCGAAGTATCTGGGCGCCTTCATTGGTCCGCTCGCTCATCTGCACGCATGGTCGGAGGCGCTTTCGAAGTTCAGGCTTAGAGTTGGAATCACTCGACAACTTGGTCTAGGGCTTACTCGGGCCGCCGTCGTCTTTCGAGTCATGTGCGTATCCGTCCTCTCTTTCATCCTTCAGCTTCATCCTATCTCTAGTGAACTTCTTGTGTGTGTTATCGTGACTCGGTTATGTTCCTCACGGCTGCCCCCAGGAACTCTTTCTCTTATTCCTTTTGTACTCAGCTTCGGAAGATGCGCCTGCCCATCGAGTTTGTGGACCTGGCGTGTCTAGCTAAAGCGACACGCATTCGGTACACGATTAGAAACGATGGGATAGGTTGTGTTTTTGAACACCTTCGGTCTCTAGAGGATCATCCTGAGCATTTTTTTTTTTCGCTTGAGGGCCGGATATTGGAAGACTACACGTTTGAGCTACATTCTTGGTACCATAGTATCCCATCACAGCTACGCACTGATCTTCCTCGCCTGCAGGCTCGTCCTTATGAGATGATACTGGATCGGTCGCCTGCGAAGGAGGATCCTCGCCGTACGCTGTTCCGTCGAATTGAGGCATGGTTTCCAGATATTTCTCTAAAGCATATGGATCGTTTCTACATCAACTCTTACTTTGTCTTGATGAAAACTCAGCCTTACGTGGTAGTGACAACCATGCGTATCCTCTGTCGTGGCCTTTGCACTTCAAAGTGATATAAATCTCGTCCCGCAGGTTGTGCCCTGGGATGCCCAGCTCTCGGGGAGGACGATCTGGATTCTGTTGAGCATTGCGTCTGTTGTCCTCGGCTTGCTTCCATTTTCAGATATTGGCTCGGTCCACTGTTTATTTCGTCTTCGTGGTTTCCTGAGGGCTCGCCCTGGCTCCCCCCCTTTCCTCCAACTTGCACCATCACCAATGTCGTCTAAGGTTCTCTTCGCTGCTTGTGTTGACGCTTTTGTTGCTCTACACAATTGTCGAAGGCTGGGCATCCCTGGCACGGCCGAGCAACACTTTGAAGCCCGCCTCCGTGTCACATCGAGGCGGCGCCGTGCCATCGCTCGGGCCTGGCAGAATCAAGCTGCAGTGTGGTTTCCCTCCTCCTCCCCTCTTTCCTTGAGAGTGTTCGTGGCTCCTGGAGGGACGCCCGCCTCCCCTTGCGGGGTCCGCCAGGGCCGCTCGCGCGGCCGCTGGGCTAGTGGCCTGTCCTTTTTGGGTGCTGCCTCAGAGCGAGGCCGCGAAAAGGATGGGTGCGAGCACGCCCGAACAAGAACAACATTCAGGGGGCGGTCATACTGGCTGACGGGGTGACTATATATATATATATATATATATATATATATATATGTATATATATATATATATATATATATATATATATAAACAGCCCGATGGGGGCTCAAGGAGCTCCCCCAAGGAAGCCTCGAGAGGCCAAGCCTGCGTGTTTCCCTTGGGTTTTCGGAGGTTGTTAGCGTTCTGTTTTTTTTTTCCGGCCTGCTGACCGCGCGCAGCGGCCCGCGGGGCCCCCCAAGTCGCCCCGAGGCCGCCCCAACGCCTTCCAAGAGGGCCCCAAGATAATCCAAGAACGCCACAAGGCGGGCTAAGAGAGCCCCACAGGCCCCAGTAGGGCGTCCTAGATGGCCATCAGGCAGCCCCAGCGCCCCCCAAGACGGCCCAAGAGGACCCCAAGACGGCGCTGGCGGCCAGAGAGGTCTCCCGAGTCGCTCCAACAGAGCCTAGGTGCCCCTCAAGAAGGGCCCCAAGATAACCCCAAAAGAGAGCCCTCCGGCGGCCCAAAGGAGCCACAATAGAGCGTCGAACATGTCCCTGGTTCCCCAATAGCCCTGCTTCCACGATATTCGCCCACGCCGTTCCCGAAAATGAGCCCCCATGAGGGCCCCCCTTCTCCCGAGAGTAGCCCCACAGTTCCACAGGAGTCTCCTCATCACCCTTATCAGGAGCGAGCGCGCAGTTGTGGAAAGGAACGCGAACGCACAACAGGAGAAAGGTGGGGGGAAGGGAGCCTACCAGACTCTTCTATCATCCTTGCTACGTTCCGTCGCCTCGAGGGATGAATGTCTTGATGGCGATGATGGGTGATGATGCCAAGGAGAGAGAGAGAGAGAGAGAGAGAGAGAGAGAGAGAGAGAGAGAGAGAGACCGGACAAGTAGGCGGACCAGGGTCCGTCCGAAAGAGAGAGAGAGAGAGAGAGAGAGAGAGAGAGAGAGAAACATGTGTGAAGGGGGGGAGATGTCGGCGGAGCATGGGAAACGATGGGATCGTGTTGGGAAGCGTGGAGTACGAGAGAGTTGGAGGATGAATGATTGAAAGAGAGCCAGGGGAAAGAACACGAGAGAGGAAGAGAGAGAGAGAGAGAGAGAGAGAGAGAGAGAGAGAGAGAGAGAGAGAGAGAGAGAACGAGACATGGAAAACAAAAAGATGAGACATATGACCAGACAAAGAGGAACATAGAAGTCAATGGAGGCGGTATCATGATGATAATGGGGAGGACGAGGGGGCGATGAACAGTCGGACGGTGATGAGCCTGACGAGGTCGATGAGTGCCTTCGCTCTGGCGATCCGTGGCGATTGGGCTTTGGTTTTTGACGCTGACCCACCCGTTGTTGAGCTGCTGCCCAAGTCTGCGCCAGAGCCTCAGCGCGCGCGAAGCGCGCGCGATTCTAGTAAACCAATAAATGCTAATACATGCATGCTTGCGTGTTTGTGTATGTGTATGTAGCACCCCGCAGTTGCGGGTTAGAGTGCGGGGGCGGGCGCGGGGTGGGGCGCGGGTAGGCCGGGGTTGGCTCGTGGGTGGGTCGCGGGGTGGGTCGCGGGGTGGGTCGCGGGGTGGGTCGCGGGGTGGGTCGCGGGGTGTGGTCGCGGGTGGGTCGCGGGGGGGTCGGAGGGTGGGTCGTGGATGGATCGCGGGTTGACAGCAGTTGGGCGCGGGGTGGGCGCGGGGTCGGTCGCGGGGTGGGTCGCGGGTGGGTCGCGGGGTGGATCGCGGGTGTGTCGCGGGTGGGTCGCGGTTGGGCAGCGGGTGGGTCGCGGGGTGGGTCGCGGGTTGGTTGAGGTTGGGTGCGGTTGAGTTGCGGGGTCGGTCGCGGGGTCCGTCTCGGGTGGAGCGACGACGACGACAATAACAACGCCAGCAACAACACGCAACATCCGTTCCGCGGAATCCCGTTTCAGCCACGCACCCGGGCCACCCGGGACGGTGTAAGACCGTTCGCCCCCCCCCCACCCACCCACCTTTCTGTTGTATACAAACGTCTGGCATGGGACTCCCGTGGACCACCCTCTTGGCCAAATTTCATGGTGGGGTGCTCTTCCTCTTGCTCCTCCTGCTCCTCCTCGTCTTCGTGATCCTCACTTCTCCTCTTCCTCTCATCCTTCCCCGTCGTCCTCATTCTCATTATCCACCTCTTCTTCTTCCTCCAGTTGGGGGCTGAAAAACAAAAAAACAATTAGCTGAAGCTCGCGAGCGTGTGGAATTTCGACGAGTCGCGCGCGCCATGCTGGGCAAGGGGGAGCTCACCAAGATTCCGTTCTTTGTCGAGAAGTCTGCTGGTGGTTCCTGGTTAGCCCTTCCGGAGTGCTTCGCTGACGTGCTCTGTGAGGGGCGCCAGGCCATCTCAGTGCTTTACGGGAAGCGGCGCTTGAAGGATCGATGGGAATAGAAACGCACACATGTCTGTGTCAGTTGGGAAAGATTTACAGCCGAGTCCCAGCAACAGACGTGACGGCGCCAGGATTCAGGATCGATGTTCTCCAGTCTGAAAGCCTTGCCTTGGCAGAGAAGCTCAGATATCTGAAGATTTAGAAAAGAGTGTTAAGACACAGTCATGCGTATGATTCTATTTCAAAGGATCTTCGGACGTGCTACTTCGAGCGGGCTTCGGGCAAGCGGATTAAACAACCTCGGCTGGTGGCAGGTGCAGTTCAACCCGAGCGCGCCCGATCCAAGCGCACCATCAAGAAGACGAAAAAAACGCAAGGTGAAGAAGCTCCGTGCCCCCACGCAGGCTGAGATCGACGAGATGTTCGGTTCCTTCCCCGACGACGAGTTGTGTTCGGCTGACCTCCGTGAGGATCGCGGGGGCGATGGCTTCGCCAATGAGAGCTCTGCGAATTTCGAGGGCGGTCTCTTCGACCCGGAGCCCAACACAATGAGGATTGACCCACCTTGCCGCCCAGAGCCTGGTGAGTCCAGCTGAGCCCAGTGAGGCTGGAAAAAAAAAAACAGTTAGACAAACAAAACAACGAAGAAATTAAAGCCATACGTGGGAAACACCAAAAACATCAATTGAACAAGAACCAAAAAAACAACATAATCACATATTTCAATGCTTACGATGGGGGGGGGGAGTGGACGAAGTATTGAAATCTTAGTTTGTGTGTGTGTGTGTGTGTGTGTGTGTGTGTGTGTGTGTGCGTGTGTGTGTTTTTGTTCTTCTTCTTCAAACTTCTGGCTTTGATTTCTTTGGTTGGTCAGGTTTTCCCATGGTTTTCCCACAGTTCTTGCACTCTTTCGGAAAGGGGGGGGTGGGGGGGGGGGGGGGGGGGAGGGGGGGGAGGAGGGGCAAGGAAACGGGGAGGAGGAGGAGGAGGAGGAGGAGGAGGAGGGGGGAGGAGGAGGAGGCCGCGAGGGGGGGGAGGGGGGGGGGGGAAGGAGGAGGAGGAGGAGGAGGAGGATAGTCTCTCTTGCTTTGCCTGCCTAGTGTCTCCTGCCCTCCCCCACTCGTTCTCTTCATTTTCTGCGCTGCTCAGCCCCAGCTGATAATCGATGTCGAAAGTGGTTTGGCTCATGCCGCGAAGCGGCAAGGCTCTCAAGCCGAAGGGCAGGGGCAGGGGCAGAGCCCGCAAAAAGCACGGCGCCCTCAAAAGCGATGCCCGCAGACCTACAGCACAAACCGCAACAAACGCCGCAAAACGGCTCGCTTGGACAAGAAGCGCAAGGAACAGTTTCCAAAGTTCTACTCCGTGTTCGAGACGGAGCTCAAGGTCGAGGCCTTGCGGCGCCAGAAGGCGACGACGGGAACTAATGGCCCCGCCCGCAGCGGTGCACCCCGCCCCGCCCCCACGCTCCAGCACGCGGAAACCGCGATTGCTATGCGTATTCACTGTGCCCCCACAGGCACGGGATTGAGTCGACAAGAACAAGGGCCTTGAGTCCCTGGCCGTCTTCCTGCGGAAGGCCGAAGCAGCGAAACACAAGGAGAACACCAAGCTGCGCGAGGCCGCGGGGCTAAAAGCTCAGCAACGCGCCCCCTCTCACCGTGCTGTTTCGGTTCGGCGAATCGCGCCCCGCGCAAGGAACAGCCCCGCGGCGCCACGTTCGCTCGCGGGGAGTGGTGGCGCGCGGCGCCTTTTGCAGACACCTAAACTTGACGAGGGGTTGCCGGGCGCGCTGCTGGTCTAGTGGCCGACGGCAGGAGAGGGACTTCGAGCGCGAGGGCCGCCAGCGCGAGCGGGTGATGCTGCACATGGGCGTGCGGCGCGAGACAAAGCAGCGCAGGGACTTGCTATAGGCCAACCAGGAGCTCGAGAGGGAAAGGAAGGCCTTGCAGAAGGCCTTGGAGAGCGAGCAGAAAGAGAAGAAGAAACCGGTTTAGGGACAGCAGAAAAAGACAACGCGCCGCACTCCCCGCCCAGCCAGAGGCAGACGATACCTCCCCACCCCCCGCAGTGCCCCCCGAAGGTGGACCGCCTCTTCCGCCAGCTGCGCTGGTGGAGAACGCGCTGCGCTCACCTTGAGCCGAGGGGGCCAGCGCTGCCCGACTGGCACTGGGGCTGACCGGCTTGCCCCTACCAGGCGGAGGAAATGAGAGCGGCGCGGGGGGGGGGGGCGGGGCAGGGGGAAGGAAAGGGGGGGGCGGGGGGGCAGGGCGCAGGCGGGGGAGCGCAGGCGAGGATTTTATTTGCACGAGTTCAAGAGAGAGAAAAGTGGGGCACCCAATCAATGGGTCCCCACCTCGCCCACCGAAAAACAAAACAAAAAACAGCCGTCCACTTGCGCTTGATTTATTGCACGACCAGAAATTCAATGCTATGCAACATTGCCACGTAGTTGCACGCGTTTGTTTGCGACTACTCTCCGTTCGTAGCTGCCTGGGCTCAATCGGAGGCTCCCGCCGCGTCTCGCCTTGCGCGATACCCCGCTGGTCAGAGCCATGGCCCTGCACGAGGAGATCAAGGCTCGCGGCGAGGGCTTCTACTTGCGCCCCCTGTCGACCGCGCTGGCAACCCCCGCGGTTCCCACAAGCGTCAGCATTGACGCGCTGGGCGGGTTCTCCGAGGACGTCGCGCCAACGGACAATCCGCTGACGCACTTCGTCGACCTCGTTGTGGGCCACGCGGACGCCGCGCCCGCGGACGTGGAGGTGCTCGACAGGGCTGCTTCCGAGAACAACGATTGGGGCGGCCCCCCATCGCCCTTCGGCTTCAAGGGCGCATTGCCCGAAGACACCCAGCTCCAGTTCGCCATGCTGGACGGCCAGGGCGGCGCCGAGACGATCGTGAAGCGCGTCGTCTCCAAGAGCCCCGTCAAGATGAAGTACGGCCCTTTCACGGACTTGGCATGCCGGACTCCGCGGAAGTTGGTTTTCGCCCACCCCGAGATCGGCGCGAAGGTGTGGCATTACGTATTCGAGGACTTCGGCGGCAAGCAGTTTCGTCAATTCTACTTGTCGCCCGAGGCGAGGGCGAAGGCCACGAAGAACAGCTTCTACGAAAAGAACAACGACAAAATCAACGCGGGCTTCGATTACAGCATGAAGGAGGCGCCGAAGTCAACGCAGGGGCTGCAGCAGCTGCGATGGCAGGCAATGGCAATGAGGAGCGGAATGCCTCTCCACGGGTGGCTCATCGGCCTCGTGAAGAAGCCCCTGCGAGCCCTGGCGGCAGAGGGCGCCCTGGCGAAGAAGTACATCAGCAACGTGCTCCGTGCCGACGTCCACTTCAACGTTCGCGTGCTTGCCGTCCTGAAGGAGCTGATCGGGAGCAATGAATCGCTGGTCATGATCGGGGGGCCGAACGTGGGCAAGACGCCGCTCGGGCGCGCCGACCTGATGGCAATGCGCCGCAGGAACGCACGGGCGCGCGAGATGGGCGCCGCGGGCTGTTGCATCCGCGTCACTCCCGAGGTAGATTTCCTGCTGGGCGAGCCAGGCGACATCCTGATGGGCGACTTCCTCGACGACGGCTGCCTCGGCCTTCTCCCGCCCAAAATGGTCAAATCCATCCTGGACCTCGGCCCGTGCGAGAGCGTGTGTTCGGCCAGGTGGGGCGCTACCAAGTGGAAGAAGGGTGAGCCTCGGTGCGTTGCCGACCAGACGCACGAACCCTCGGTGGAGAAGCAGGACTGCTGGCCCTCGGCAACCTTCCAGGAGTTCTTCGAACTCGTGCGCCCTGCGTTTCACGACAAAGCCGCCCCCGCGTGCATCATGGCTTTTTTTTTTCAATTGCTCGGGGTTCCTCGTGAACACCATGAAGAGGTTGCACTGGCGCCCCGCGGGGGCCGACGAACATGACGCCCAGCGCATCGACTTCGAGGGGGGGGGGGGGTTCTTGACCGCCGAGGGCAAGCGCATGCGCATGCTCCAGAAGGACGGCGACATGGCGCCGCCCGACAATCTGGGAGCGCTTCTGGAGAAGGGAAAGTTGTTCGTCGACTCGGCCGCGCAGCGGGCCCGCAAGGGGGCCGCGGACTCGGCCGCGGCCTCGTCGGCGCCGCCCCCCCAGTTCGTCGAGGTCAAGCGAGGGTGCGCGTCGCCCGAGCGCTTGCAGTTTCGGAAGCGCTTGCTGTCGGGAATGACGCTCAGCATTGACGGTTCCCCGCCGCCAGCCGCCCCGCCCCGCGGCGATCTCGACATCCAGCTTTCGCAGATGCTGGCAGAGGAGGGGATGCCCGCGGCGCCTGCGATGCCCTCGGCTGCGGAGGAGGTGGAGGCGCGCGCATTCCTCTCCAGCCAGGACTGAGCGGGCGGCAGCGGGCGGTGCAGCCTCTTCTTTATATATGCGATACAATGAAACGTGTTGCGCCGCGGGCCAGGGCGTCGCCCTTGCGGAATGGCATGGGTAGTGCAGCTTCTTCTTCATATATGCGAGTGTCTCGTTTCCGAAAAGCGGGCGCGTGGCAAGGACATAGACCGCATGCGATGGCGCCCGCGTGTCCTTGCCCCTGCGGCCCTCCGTTGGCCAACCATAGTCCAGCAGGCTCTTATGAGGTGTTCCAAGGGGATTGCAGCATTGCCGCGCTATCAACACCGTCGCAGCGCATGTCACTTTTCTTCTTGTTGTGTAGACTTGAGGCTCAACGTCGCCGCGCGCATCTCGGTGGCCAGGCGCCAGGGCCCATGGCGAAGTCGGCGACGAAGTCCGCCATGAAGACCGTCGCGAAGCCCGCCCCGAAGGCCGTGCCGATGAGGAAGCCAGCCGCCGAGGCCAGGGGTCGAAGCCGCACGCGGGGGCAGCGCTGCCCCCAGGAGCGTCGCAACAAGCGGTCGGTGCTGGCCGCCTCGCGCCGCCGCGACATCTTGGCCACGGCGCGGAAGGCGCGCATGGCGGCCCAGGCCAAACGCAAGCGCTTGGAAGCCACGGGCGTGTTCCACACGCCCAAGCGCCAGCTGTTGTCTCGCGCGCGGCGCGGCGGGTCTTCTTGAGCCAAGATCTACACGCGCGAGGACCTCAGGGCTTTGAAGACCAAGGATGCTTACGACTTGATGGTCCAGGCGGGGTACCTCGGCGACCCCGCCGAGAACGTTTGCCCCAGGTGCGGATGGCCCTTGGGTTCCGTGATTCACAGGGGCGGGAAGCAGCATCCATTCCGAAGGTGCAAGCGCAAGGCTTGCTCGTCGTCCTCGGTGCCAGTGAAGGCCATGTGCGGCACGTGGGCGGACGTGGAAGTGCCTCTCCCGAAACTGGCGGGCGCCGCCTTCCTGTCGCGCGGCGCCCTGACGCCCCGCATGAGTACAGCCGACATGGCGCTGATTGCCAAGATGGGCCACAGGCTGTGCGAGGCGGCCAGGCAGAGTTTGCTAGAGTTCGTCTCGGCTGCTTCGAGGGAAGAGCAGAAGTCGGTCGTGCTCAGCGGCCAGTGCGGGACCGACGCCACGACCCTGCGGGTCGTCCAGCTCAAGAACGGACGCAACATGCACATCCGCGTGTTCGGCATGTGCAAGCGCGGAGACCACGGACACGCCGTCGTGCACATGTTGCCGCCCTTCTATGCGGTCCGCGGCGGCCCGACGCGCCCCGAGAGCACGGATGAGACCGCGCCGCTGATCTCAGCTCGCACGGGGGCCGACGTGCTGGTCTGGCACGCAGACGGAGCGCGGTGCTTCTGCCGCCTCGAGAACCACGCGAAGGTCAAGCACGCCAGGCGCATCGGGGCGAAGGCCAAGACGCTGACCCTGAGCGGGGGTGACGTCCTGTGCTGCTACGGCGGGGCGCAGCTCCAGGACGGGCTGTGGTCGCATGTGCAGAACGTCGTCCCAACCACCATGAACACGCACAGCAAGGAGTCGCAGGCGCAGCTCGAGAACTGGGTGCACTTGTGGGCGTGGCGCTACAGGCGCGCCAGCTGTCCAGACATGCGTTTCGAGCTCGGCTCGGCCGTCGCCACGGCCAGGTTGCAGGGCCACGCCCGGTGAGAACCTGTCTGTGCGCTAGAGAGGGCAGCATATATAAATAAAGGCCAGCGGCCGAGAGAGCTTGGTGAGAACCTGCCTGGTCAGGACCGCAGCTACAACAGATCGTCCGCGGCCGAGAGAGAGAGAGAGAGAGAGAGAGAGAGAACGAGAGCGAGAGCGAGAGCGAGAGCGAGAGGTAGGGGGAGAGTCGCCATGAAATTTGGCCAAGAGGGTGGTCCACGGGAGTCCCGCCTGTGCATAGCTATCAGTGCACATGTCTGTATGTCTGTCTGTCTTTCTGTATGAATGTAAAGGCGCGTATGTATGTATATACACGTGTGCTTACATACTCACATACATGCATGCATGCATGCATACATACATGCATACATACATACGTACGTACGTACGCACGCACGTACACACATACATCTAGACATGCATACATGCATGCATACATGCATGCATACCAACCTGCAAATGTACACATAATTATATATGTTTATATACGTTCACCTACACACATCCACACACACGCATACATACATACACACATACATACACACGTACACACACATACATACACATACATACATATACATATACATACATACATACATACATACATACATACATACATACATACAAGCAAACATACATATACACGTACACACATGCACACACATGCACGCACGCACGCACGCACGCACGCACGCACGCATGCATGCATGCATGCATGCATGCGTGCGTGCGACCGTGCATATACATACGTTCACGCATGCAATCAAATGAAGAAACAAACGTAGACATGATACCGATTGTGCACGTGCATATATCCTGGGGCCAAGGCCGCGCCGTTGGGGATAGGGATCGGTTCGCCGATGCTCCAGGACGAGATCGGCCCGCAGGTCCGGAGCGCGGCCGCGCTTGCGGAGGGCGCCGGCGCGAAGGCGCAGAGCGCGGCGGAGACGGCGTCCGCCCTGGGCGCAGACGTGGGCGGCCTGCGGGACGGTTTGCAGGAGCTGAAGCACAAGCTCCGGACGGATATGCAGAACGGGGACGCCCAGGTGGGCCCTGCTCCAACTCCTCCTCCAATTCGTCCTCCTCCTACTACTCCTCCTTTTCCTCCTCCTCCTCCTCTTCCTTTCCTTCCTCCTTTTCTTCCTCTTCATCTTCCTTCTCCTTCTCCTCCTCCTTCCTCCGGTCCAAGCGGGCCCCCCTCGATCACCAGCTCTGAATCGGGCCTGTCCCTCTCCTTTACAGGAGGAATGTTCCGAAACGATATAATAATAGTCAGGGATTACGATTTCAGGACTAGTTTTGAACATGCGTTGAGTGATTTTTGGGCTAAGTTTAGTTTTTCCTCCAAACCCCCCGTGCGGGGGGAACACGCTCCACCTAACACCAGCTGTGCCCCTCCGCCTCGTCCTCCTCGCGCTCCGCGCAATGCGAAGCGCGCACTGGAGGGCCTTTCCCTGGACAGGTGCGCCAGCACGTCGCCGACGAGCTGCAGCAGATGGGGGTCAAGTTCGACGAGCAGCTGCTGAAGCTGGCGACGCGGATAGAGGGGATGGTGGCGGAGCGCTTGGACCAGAAAGCGGCACAGCGCGAGCTTCTGGCGGTCCGCGCGGATCTCTCGGATGGGCGCCTGGGTTTCTTTGGCGGCGCCGCACCTGGCGCGGTCCGCGCGCCAGGGAGTGGCGCCCAGCTCGGACGTCAGATATTTAGACATCCGCGCGGACCTCAGAACGTTTATGTGTTTGTTCCCTCCTCTGGGATTAAGTCGGTCATGTCCCTCTACAGGGGGGATCTTTCTAAGAACACGAAAAAATCGGGGGCGATGTTTGTTTTTGTTTGCCTATATTTGAGAATATGTTTGACTATAGTTGAGCATTTGTTTGTGTATATTTCAGTCAGGGGACGATGTTTGTTTTTGTTTGCCAAAAAAAAAGTCGGGGGACGATTTTTGATTGTTTTGCTTATGTTTAGTAATTGTTGGGTACTCTGCTCTTCGTCCCAAATCCACCTGTAGGGGGACACGCCCGAGTTAACTCTAGGATCAGGAGGGGAAAAACACACAGACACAATCAATCGTCGATGCCCGGGACAATGCGGAGAAATATGGAGAGTGGGAGGGAAGACGAAAACCCAGAACATATGGGAAGATATGGTGAATCTTGTTATTTGTGTCTATTGCGAAGGCCTTAGGCCCGGTGCCGCCGACCCTGAAGACGACGGAGGAGGAGGAGGAGGAGGAAGGAGGAGGAGGAGGATGAGGAGGAGGAGGAGGAGATGGGGGAGGAGGAGGAGGAGGGCAAGTGTGGGCGTTTCGCGTGGGAGCCTCGGGGCGTCCCGGCGGGTTTTCGCCGGCATAGCCGGCTGCCCTTTGCAGGCCCGGGGGAGGAGGAGGAGGAGGAGGAGGAGGAGGAGGGAGGAGGAGGGGAGGAGGAGAGAGAGGAGAGGAGGAGGAGGAGGAGGAGGAGGAGATGAGGAGGAGGAAGGAGGAGGAGAGGAGGATGAGGAGGAGGAGGAGGAGGGGAAGGAGGAAAGGGGGAGGGGAGGAGGAGGGGGAGGGGGAGGGGGAGAGGAGGGCGAGGAGGGAGGTAGGAGGGGGAGGAGGGGGAGGAGGGAGGAGGAGGGAGGAGGGGAGGGAGGGAGGGAGGGAGGGGGAGGAGGGAAGGGAGGGAGGGAGGGAAGGAGGGAAGGGAGGGAGGGAGGGATGGAGGAGGGAGGGAGGGAGGGGAGGGAGGGAGGGAGGGAGGAGGAGGGGAGGAGGAGGTGGGAGGAGGAGGAGGCCCCCTTGTGCGGAGTCGTATGTGACCCCCCCCCTCATTTGCGCCTACTTCTCTGTGTCTCCGGCGTGGGCCTACTGATTTGTGTGCCCCAGGGCCCCCTTCGTAGGAGCGCGCCTCCGGCGTGGTGGGCGAGGCCGCCGCCCGCATGCGCGCCGACCTGGAGGCCACCGCCGCCGGCCTGCGCCAGGAGCGCCTGCCTCCATCCGCCGCCGCCGCCGCCGTCGTCGTCGTCGTCGTCGTCGTCGTCGTCGCCGTCGTCGTCGTCGTCGTCGCCGCCCGTCGTCGTCGTCGTCGTCTTCGTCGCCGTCGTCGCCGCCACGCCGTCGTCGTCGTCGTCGTCGTCGTCGTCCGTCGTCGGTTGGCGGCGGCGGCGTCGTCGTCGTCGTCGTCCGCGTCGTCCGTCGTCGACGTCGTCGTCGTCTTCGTCGTCGGCGGCGGCGGCGTCGGCGGCAACGGCGGCGACGTCGTCGTCGTCGGCGGCGGCGTCCGCGGCGGCGGCGGCGGCGGCGGCGTCGCCGTGGCCGCCGAGGAGACTGCCGCGGCCTG
Source organism: Prorocentrum cordatum (assembly GCA_963575745.1). Taxonomy (NCBI): domain Eukaryota; class Dinophyceae; order Prorocentrales; family Prorocentraceae; genus Prorocentrum; species Prorocentrum cordatum. Next base: position 10,529 of record CAUYUJ010007279.1, on the reverse strand, counting down.
CGCGGAGGTGCGAGAGGAGCTCGGCGGCACGCTCACCGCCGAGGCTCAAGCGGGGAAAAGCACCTTCCGCCTTCTTTTTCTTCGTCTTCGTCATCCTTATCCTCCTTCCCATCCTCCTCCTCCTCCTCCTCCTCCTCCTCCTCCTCCTCCTCCCTCCTCCTCCTCCCCCTCCTCCCTCCTCTTCTCTCCTCCTCCTCCCCCTCCTCCCCCTCCTCCTCCCCCTCCTCCATCCTCCTCCCCCTCCCTCCTCCTCCTCCTCCTCCTCCTCCTTCTCCTCCTCCTCCTCCTCCTCCCCCTCCCCCTCCTCCCCCTCCAACGTATCAAGAAGTTCACGACGGACGCTTTCCGGAGGAGGCACAGGCACTACCGATATTTGTTACCCTTCCTTCGTGTTCGCCTCCTGGGAGGCCCTTGTTGCCACGGTTGGCCCGCCAGGAAGTCCTCGTCAGAACGCGCCCCCGGAGAGCTCCGGGGAGCAGCGCTCCGGGAGCTGTGGGCTTCCCCCCGTCGTGCCGAACGGGGTGGCGACGAGATCTTCGCAGTTTTCGGCCTCTATAGGGGCCCTCGCCGCTCGCCGGGCCCAGGGGGGACCGTCGACGGAGCGGACGCGGGACGAAGGACGGGTCCGCGGGAAGTGGCCCAGAGCTCGGGCGGCTGGGTTTTGGGGTGGCCCAAATCAGTATCGTTTATCCGACCCCGACCCCCATCCCCATCCCCGTCGAGACCCCCACCAAATTACCCCCCTAGTTGGGGATACACCCCTCGAAACCCGAAGGGAGTGACCTATATCCTCATTTAGGGTGGTAAATCGGCCAGTGGGGCCCAGGCCACGCCGCTGGGGATGGGGATCGGTTAAACGATGCTCACAAATGGGGGGGGTGAAGAAACGGGCCCCAAAGGGGCCCTTGGGGGCCCCCTTTTTTGGAGCCAGCTGGTGCCCGAACGGGGCCCGAAAGGGACCTTTTACGGGCTTTTCTCGTCGCCCCCGTTTTGTCACCACCCACCAAACCACCCCAACCCAACCCGAAGGCCTCAATTTGCCCTCCATTTTCAGTGGGGGTGGGGGGTCGGGGAACGTTGAAAAAACATATGGAACCCGTACCCCCCCCAACCCGAAATTCGCGTCAAATTCGGGTCTTCGGGTTGGGTTGGGGAGGTCTGGTAAGTAGTCATTTTGGGCCGCCCCCCATTGCCACCCGCCCGAAGTGTCCTGGGGGCCCCGCCGCGGAACGACAAGGCTCTGGGCCTCCCGGATGGGGTCGGAGTAGATGGGGTCGGCGGACTCCGCCGCACCGGCGATGCACCGCCGATGCGGCTCGATGTGGAGCCCGATTTGCTTCGCGTCGACGTCGCCGATGCATCGCCCACGTCGACGATGCATCGCCGGTGCATCGCCGATGCATCGCCGATGCATCGCCGATGCATCGGCGATGCGGCGCGATCCTCTGGCCCCATCTGCTCCGACCCCATCCAGGAGGCCTCTGGAGGCTGGGCGTGGGAGGTCTACAGGTAGGCTCAGGTCGGGCCTGTCCCCACACTGGGGGATTTGGGGCGAAAAATAGAAAATAATCAAACCAGATTCCAAAAGTGCCGAACATACGAAACAAATTCGCCCCCCTACTATTTCAACCATTTTTGAATATTCCTTCTGTAGAGGGACAGGCAGACAGGCAGGAGCCGCGCCCTGACGGCGCATCGGCAGAAAATAGCATGCGGAAGACATACCTGAAACACGTGCAAGAACACCTGCGTGCAGACGCAGTGCCTCGGTGCACAAGCGCCGGACCCTTCGTTCCGGAGCGTCGCGAGGGACAGGCCCGACGTAAAGTCAGGCGCACGGCAGAGCTCGCGCGCCGCGCATGGAGGCGGCGGCGACGCCCCCTGCGCGGGCGCGCGCGGGGTGGAGTGGCGCCCGGTGGCCCGAGAGTCGGCGTCGGTTGGCCGACCCTCAAAACCCGCAGGTCGAGACGGTCGAAATGGTTGCGGAAAGGTGGGGTACGATGCCCAACAGCAGTATTTGTTCATTCTGAACAGGACTTGCTGTCCGCGCTGCCGCGGCCATCGTTCTCTGAAGATGAAAGGGCCAGCAGCCGCCGCTGTCGGTTTTGGACAACAAGTGTTGTTGGGCAGTGTGCCCATTTTCTCCGTACACATTTCGGGAGTCCAAAGCAGGGCTCATTTCGATTCCTCCGATTCGATTCGATTCGATTTCGATGGCTTCCGATTCCGATTCGACTCGACTTGGATTTCCAATGCGGGCTCCGAGTTCTCCACAGAGGCCTACCAGCCTGCCGGATCTCCCCCGAATCGACTTTTCCCGACCGGGCTGCCGATTTCCGCCGATCCGATGCATGTCGGTTGCAGATCCGACTGATCGATTCGCTTCTGGGCTCTCCTGTCGCCTGCTCGACCCCGTCTCCGCATCCCGATCCCCTGCCCAAACCCCCAGCACCTCGGCACCCCGGTGGGGGACACGAACCCTCGGAGCCCGCAGGAGCAGGCGGCTCTGTCACTCACCACCCACCAAACCACCCCAGCCCAACCCGAAGGCTCAGAGTTACCCTCGATTTCCAGTGGGGGGGGGGTCGGGAAACGTCGGAAAAACACGTGTGGAGCCCTTCCCGCCTTCCCCTCCCAACCCGAAATTCGGGTCTTCGGGTTGGGTTGGGGTGGTCTGGCAGGTAGTCAGTCACAGCGGGACCTGCCGTCGTCGGTCTGCCTCCGGCCACCGAAGCCCGAGGGACGCAGCGGCGCGGCGCGCACGGAGCCCGCGGCGACCCCCGCGCGGGCGCGCGGGGTGGAGCGCGCCGCCGGTCGAGCGGGAGCCGGGAGGCGGGTACGAGGAGCGGCAGAGTCACGAGCCCAGCGCTGACAGGAGCCATGCTGCGCAGCGTTCTCGGCGTGTTTTTTTTTTCCGCGTGGTGTGTTTTTTGTTTTGTTTCGCAGCGGCGGTCGTTGCTGCACGCGGTGCGCCGGGCGTTCTGCGCGGTCGTATGCTCGGCGTCGTCGTCTGTTTTTGCTGCTGCGCTGCCGCGTGCGGTACACGCACCGCTTCTCGCGGGAGCGGAGCTCGCCGCCTCGCCGCTGACGAAGAGGCGTGCGGCATGCGCACTTGTGCGTGCTTCGCAGGTGTGTGCTCTACGCAAGTGTGTGTGTGTGTGAGAGCGTGCGTGCGTGCGCGTGCGCGTGCGCGTGCGCGTGCGCGTGCGCGCGTGTGAGCGTGCGCGTGCGCGTGCGCGTGCGCGCGCGCGTGTGTGTGTGTGTCTCCGTGTGTGTGTGTGTGTGCGTGTGTGTGTGTGTTTGTGCGTTTGTGTGTGTGTGTGTGCAGGCGGCCTTCTCCTCCCTCCTCCTCCTCGTCCCCCTCCTCCTCGTCCCCCTCCTCCTCCTCCTCCTCCTCCTCCTCCTCCTCCTCCTCCTCCTCCTCCTCCTCCTCCTCCTCCTCCTCCCCCTCCTCCTGCCCTTCTCTCCCCGGCCGCGGGGCGCCCTGCTCTCCGCAGCCGTGTGTCGCTGCGTCTGCTGCGCGCGCCCTCCGCGCCGTGCCCCGGCCGCCTCCGGCCGCGGCGCGGAGCCCGCCTCCGGCCCGCCTCCGCCTCTAAGCTAGAGCTAAGCTGAAGCTAAGCTGGAGCTAAGCTACAGCTAAGCGGAACAAAAGACACACGCAGTCTCAATGGATCGTCGAGTGTCCCGAACACGTGGGAGAGTAGGGGAAGTGGAGGGGGGGGGGGCAGAAGCCCCGAAGCTGCGGGAACAGATGGGGCATCCTGTTGTGAGTGTCCATGCCTTTGAGTGTCCCATGGCCCCTTCATCTATGCAGTTGTGTGTTCTCTGCCGTGTTTGTTGTTTTTGTTTTTTTGTTCGTCCCTCCTTCCTCTCGGCCGTCCCCCTTCCCTCTTTGCTCGCCGGCCGCTTCGCCACTCTGTGCCCCTAACTATCTCCACGCTGGAGCGGACTTCGCCGCCTCGCCGCTGACGGAAAAAGGTTCTCTGCAGTTTTGCGTTTTTCGCAGTTGTGCTACGCAGTGCGTCCCTACGCAGGGCCGAGTTGTGGTTAGGTTCGACTCCCCCCGCTGGCGCCTGTATCGGCTGCCCCCCTCCCCCTTCCTCCCATTTGTCCTGCCTCCCCGCGCTTGCTCCTACTTTGCGTTCCCGCCTCCTTCCTACCGCTTACTTCCTATTTCTCACCTGCTTCTTCTTGGGACGCTCAGAAGGGATTCCGATTGAAGGTCCTAGTGGGGTTTCTTCTATATTTGTTTGCAGTAATTCTAATTGAGACTCATGTAGTAGGGCCCCTCGCCGATACTCGAACGGGGGATTCCTAGTGCCACTCCAGATAGTTATGCCTGAGGCTGTTCGTCCGGGTTCCTAGCAGGACTCTTCGTCGGGATTCCAATTGAGACCCGTCGTCAGAGTTTAGCCGTTATTGTTGAGACACGCTGCGTGGAGTACACCGCCAAGAGTGCACCGCGCAACCGCGCAGAAGACATTGCGTAGAAGACACCGCGTAGAGGACTCCCTGCGTAAAGAGCACCGCGCAGACTGCACAGCGCAGACAGCATTCCGTAGAATACACTACGCGGAGGAAAAGACACCGCGCAAAAGGCAGGGCCACCGTGCAGGACGCGCGCCGCGTGGGGAACTGCAGCGAAGAGAACGCCGCCGCGAGCTCTTCGACGCTTCGCGGGCAGAGTGCGCGGTGCAGGGAAGGACGCGCCGCGCAGAGCACGCTGACGTAGAGCATGCACGAGTGTCAGGCGCCGCGTGAGACTCACCAGCCTCGAAGTTGTCCCTATCCCTAAGATTGCCTCGCCAAAAGGCGATGACAATCTTAGGGATGTGCCCTCAGAAACGAGAGGGATCCCTGAGATCGGCATCGTGATGAGGCGATGCCCCGCATAGGGATAGGGATATGTTCCTGGCTGGTGAGAGACCACCGCGTAGTGCACATTGCGTAGGAGACACCGCGTAGATGACACCGCGTGAAAACACACCGCGCTGGACGCACAGAGTTGAGAAAACATCGCCTGCAAACCACGGCCGAGACAACTGTTTGCGTTGTTTTTAAGTGCGCAACTAATTTTGCGTAGAAGGCATTGCGTAGCAAATACTGCATGGAACGCACAAAAGAAACACACACACACACATCGTAAACAAACACACCACGCAGGAAACAATAACACCGCGTGGCACATGCCGAAGAACACGTGGCGTAGAACGCATTGCGTAGAAACCACATCTTGAGGGGAAACATAGCGTAAACACCACCGCGAAGAAAACACCCACGAAAACACTGCCTAGAAAACATGCACGTGAGACAGCACCGCGTGATCAACATTGCGTTGAAAACCCACAGCAGAGAACAGTGCTTAGAAAACATTGCGTCGACACCTCTGCGTGTGTACCTCTGCGTAGACAGCACGCACATAATACAGCACAGCGTAAAACAGAACGCGCAGAAACCACAGCGCAGTCACTATTGCGAGGACAACACACGTGAGACAACACCGCGTACACAAACTCCGCGTAGAACAGAACGTGCAGAAACCATCACGGTGAAAACATTGCGTATATAACGCCGCGTAGATACCATTGCGTAGGGAACATTGCGTAGGACAGATTGCAGAGAAAACGCACACAGAAGAACACACAGCGTGAGAAACACCACGTCGAAACACAGAAGAACACAGCGTAAGAAACACATAGAAAACAATGAGTCGAAAGCAGAACGCATTGCGTAGAAAGCACACTGGAGAAAGTACAGCTCACATAATACCGCGTGGAAAACAACACAACAACATCGTAGCAGACGTGCAGAGGAGAAACCACCGCGTGAACAACACTGCGCCGGAATCGTACACGAAAGGGGAACCACCTCGTAGAAAGCATTGCTTAGATCACACTGCGTACATAACACTGCGTCGATAACACACAGAAGGCAAAGACAGCATAACAAACACACGCTGCGTAGGAAATACCGCGTAGGATACACTGCGAGGACACGCAAACACACACACACACACACTGGAGCCAAAACCGCGGAACAAAACAACGCAGCGTCGAACACACCCCGTATAACACATTTCATTGACAACGCACGCAGATCAAAGCGTACCAAGACAATGCGATTAACGCACCCTGGAGAAACCACCACGTGAAAAAACATTGCGTTGAACGCACTGCGCAGAACACACACAGGAGAAGCCACCGCGTGAGCAGAATTGCGTTGAAAACAACACGTAGAAAGCACTGCGTGAACGCACGCTGCGTACAAAGCAGTGTGTAGACAACACAAAGAAGAAACCACAGCGTAACCACAGCGTAACAAAACACCACGTATAATACACCGAGCAGGGACACTGCGTGGTAAGCGCTGCGTAGAACGCACTGCACAGAAACACATCCTGGCGACAGCACAGACAAACCCGCGGATACAAGACAACAAAACGCAGTGCGCAGAAAACGCTCACTGGAGACCCTACCGCGTGGAACACTCAGCGTAGAACACGCACACGGAAGAAATCACAGCGTAACCCACACCATTCAGAAAGCATTGCGTAGAAGCATTGCGAAACAACGTTGTGCAGAGAACGCTTCATAGATAACACGCACAGAAGATCAGACAGCGTAGAAAGCATGGCGTAGAAAACGCATTGGGGGCAACATTGCGTAACAAGACAGCACCGCGTAGAACACACCCCATAGGTGATCGTTTTTTATTCACAGTTTTGCCGGTCGGCGTGGGCCCTCGCACCCCTCCTTCACCCGCCCCCATGGAGTAGTTCTTGGTTGTTTGGGGCGCCTGTTCCCTGCAGGTGGAATCTCCCCCGTTGGTGCAAATGGTCGCGCTGAACAGAGGTCTGGAGCCAGACCCCCCCCTCCCCCCCTCGCTTCCCCCCCCCCACTTCCGCCCAATGCCGGAACGCCGAATAAGAATACGTTCGCAAGAACACATTGCGCAGGACACGCGCACAGGTGCAGATGAAAACACCATGCTCCAAGCATTGCATCGAAAACACAGGAGACATCACCACATGCGAAACCATTGCGTAGGACCTACCGTGCCGAAAACAGTGCGTAGAAACACACAATAAGCCACAGTGCAAGAAACACACCACGTGAAAACACTGCGTAGAAAGCAGAGTGTAGGCATCACACCCTGGAGAAACATTGCGTACCAAATTGCGCGTGAACCACAGTGCGTAGGGAATTCGGCGTAGATGGCACGGCATAGGTAACCCTGCGTAACTAGCAGACATGGAAGAAACACAGAGTGAAACAAAGTTTGCTTACACGCCGCCGCGTAGAAAACATTGCGTAGGAACGCACCCACACATTCTTCGAGACATCACCGCGTGAAGGAAACACCACGTAGAAAGCACCTCGCAGAAAGAAACACCTTGTATGACACATTGCGTAGACAACGCTCACATGAGAAAACACAGCGTTGAAAGGCGCTGCGTAGAAATCGCACTCAGGCGAAATCACTGCGTAACAAAACCACTGTGTAGAGCACATTGCGCAGAAAGCACACGCAGAGGAATTTAAAGCGTATAAGCACCAGCGTATAAACACAACGCGTGGGAACCGTGGCTCCAAGAGCACTGCGTTGTTTTAAACGATTTCACCGTTACAAGTAGCTTTCGCCCCCGAGGCCACAAGAGCGTCAGCGGCTCCAGGCCGCGGCCATTCGGTGGTTTCCACCGGGGGCGTCTTGGGGGTGCTCTACGCAATGCCGTCGGGGCGCCGAGGAAGGAACCCTTTTCGTTGGGGGGATGGGCCCGGTGCTCCGTGGCTGTTCTGCAGTTTGCCGTACGGGCCCCTGAGGTCTTCCATGTGGAATCGAAGCTGAATTGATTGGGAATCGAAGCTTCACTTATGTCGGGGGACGAAATCTATACATATCCACTGCTCCCTGGCCAGGCCCATTCTGAACCCAGGAGCTGTGTATACGCCCTCCTGGCCAAACCAGGAGGGCGTGGCGTATACACAGCTGCTGTGTTCAGGATGGGCCTGGCCAGGGAGCAGTGGATATGTATAGATTGCGTCGCCCTGTTATGGGAATCGAAGCTTCACTTATGAGGCCTCGGTGCCTTCTTCGGGGCTCCTCGGGCCCGCGCCCCGGAGCGGCAGCGGCACCGGCCTTCGGCCCCGGAGCTCCGCGCGGAGGCCTCTCGGAGCGGCCCCTATAACGGGCCCGAGGGGCCACCCGCTGGCGCGCCTCCCGCGCCGCCCTCGCTCGCTCCGCTCCGCTCGCCTGGGGAGGGGGGGCCCAGCGCCGACCCCCAGAGATCCGCGCGGACCTCCCAAGCTCGGCCTCTTGTATAGGGCTTTGGCTGCTTCTCCGGCAGGCGGGGCTGGGCCTGGGCTCTGCGCTTTGCTGGCAGGTGGCCCAGGAGCATCGCGCGGAACGACGGGTGCGGTGCCCGAAGGCGCCGTGAACTCGACATACCGACGCCCGATGCCCTCGCCCCTCACTCTTCGCCCTTCTGGGCCCCTACGACGAGGAGGAGGAGGAGGAGGAGGGGGAGGAGGAGGAGGAGGAGGAGGAGGAGGAGGAGGAGGAGGAGGAGGAGGAGGAGGGGAGGGAGGAGGGAGGAGGAGGAGGAGAGGAGGAGGAGGAGGAGGGAGTAGCCGTACCGTTATCGCCCTGTCCTCCCAGAGTCGGGAGGACGGAAATGGGTGGAGTGCAAGAAACGTGGCGTGATCAGGAGTGCAGCAAAGCGGCTTTAGACCCTGAGCGGCCCCAAGTGGCGCATCAACTGCCACCGCGTGCCCAAAAGGTTTATGAGTGGTGTACGCTTCTCCACCCCGCGTTGATTGGCCCCCCGTCGACTGACACCCAGCAGAGGTGGCGGGCATCAAGGCGAAGAACGCCCAGCAGGACAAGGAGTTGGAGAGCACCAAGAAGAGGCTCATGGCGGACATTAGCGCGCAGGAGCCGGGGCGGGGATGGGGGCTGAGAGGCAGAGGAGGAGGAGGAGGAGGAGGAGGAGGCGGAGAAGGAGGGGGAGGATGAGGACGGAAAAGGAAGAGCAGATGGAGGAGGAGGAGGCGGAGGAGGAGGAGGAGGAAAAGAAGGAGGAGGAGGAGGAGGGAGCTGGGGCCACGAGAGCTGTGCACGCGCACCGACTCTGTCCAGGCTTCTCCTCTGGGCTCTGGATCGGTGCACGCGCTTCCCCTGGGGCCTTAAGCTCGATCAGGAGGGGCAAAGAGGGGCAAAACACACACACACACACACACACACACACACACACACACACACACACACACACACACACACACACACACACACACACACACACACACACACACACACACACACACGCACACACCCACACACCCACACACCCACACACCCACACACCCACACACCACGCACGCACGCACGCACGCACGCACGCACGCACGCACGCACGCACGCACGCACGCACGCACGCACGCACGCACGCACGCACGCACGCACACGCGCACACACACACACACACACACACACACAGAAACAAGTAGCTGTCTATCCCCAGGAAGAGATGGGAAAACATGGGAGGTGGGGGGGGAAGTCGAAAGTCCAGAATTCTAGATGTATGGGGAAACATGCGGAATTCTTGGGTCTGCGTGTCTCTGTTTGTGTGTCCCTGAGGCCCTGAGCTGCATCTTCCGGCGGCATCTGCCGCGCTGGCTCGATCCTCGATGGCCCCCGGGGGGGCCCGAAGCGCGGCGCAGACGCCGGGTGCGAAGAGGAGTGGCAGCGCCCAGACCTCGGGTTTTCGTGGCCCTGATAGAGCACCCAGGGAAGATCTTACCCCGGGCCTACCCCCTGGGGCCTACCCCGAGGCCGAACCCATGCCTATCCCTAGGGCCTACCCATAGGGCCTACCCCTGAGGCCTACCCCTAGGGCCTACCCCTAGGGCCTACCCCTAGGCCTACCCCTAGGCCTACCCCTGGGGCCTACCCCTAGGCTTACCCCTAGGGCCTACCCCTAGGGCCTACCCCTAGGCCTACCCCTAGGCCTGCGCCTAGGCCTACCCCTAGGCCTACCCCTGGGGCCTACCCCTAGGCCTACCCTTGGCCAGGCCTGGAGGGCGCGTGCACCGATTCTCGGGCTCAGGATGGGCCTGACCAGTCTCGGCGCACGTAGATAGCTCGGGGGTGGACAGACCTCTCACGTTTTACTAAACCACGTTTTACTAAACCGAGGTTCTGTCTATCCCCAAATAGCAGTAGGTCGGGCATGTCCCCCTACAGGCGGATTTTGGACGAAAAATCCAGAACAGTCAAACAAATACACCAAACATGTGCAAAACCAGTGAACAAAAAATCGTGCCCAGAGCATTGTTTGGCTATGTTTGAATACTCCTCCTGGAGAGGGACAGGCCCGACTTGAGCGTAGCACAGTCCCCCGCCCCGCTTCTCCAGGAGGAGAGCCTGCGGTCGCAGACCCGGCGGCTGGAGGAGAGCTCGAAGCGCGCGATGGCCGAGGCGCAGGGCTCTCTGGAGACGGCCAGCCGGGAGGCGACGGAGCGGCTGCGGGTGCT
>CAUYUJ010007278.1:32500-47798 GCA_963575745.1 Prorocentrum cordatum | reverse complement strand
ACAAGAAGAGGCGCCATGAAATCTGGGGAGATATCATGGTCCCAACCATGATATGCACCCCCCCTAATCATCACCCCCCTCTTGGCCGCCCCCGGTCCTCGTCGATCCGCTTTTTTGTTTCTCCGGGGACTACAGTCGGGCCGCTGAAAGAAGGAACGCTAAATAAGAAACGAAGCCCCTTCTTGGCCCTGTAAGCGCCTCCGTGCCCAAGAAGGGCAAGAGGAACAGCACTGGAGGAGCATGAGGAACATCGAGCCCCTTCCGAACCCAAATCGTTCCTTATCTCAGCGTCTTGTAGTCATCACCCCCCTCTTGGCCGCCCCCGACCCTTGTGGTCGGGAACCCCCTGTAAACCACGACCGGCATCGGCGTCGACTAGCCCGCGACCTCTCGGCCACGGTCAGCGTTTATGCCTCCCTCGAGAAGGAGAGGCCGGCTCCCCCGTGGCCAGAGGAGGCATAAGAAAACAAAACAGCAAAAAGAAAAAAAACAAACAACAACAAAAAAAAAACAACAACAACAAAAAAAAAAAAACGGCGCGAGCGCAGCTTGTCTCGGAAGCCCCCCCGGCTTCCTCTCGGAGGGCCGTGCGCCCGGCCGAGGTCAGGACCGCCCGACGCCCCGACCGCGGCAGGACCGGGGCTGCCGACCGGGAGCCAAGCCAGGGAGAGAGGGCGGGGGTGGAGGGCCAGGACGCGGCGAGAGGGCAGCAAGGGGATCGAGGACCTCCTCGAGGAGCAGACGAACGCATGAGCATGGGCTTTCGGAGGTCCACTGCGGCGCCGCCGCCGGCGCGCCGCGCGCGCCAGGGAAGGGGACCCAGCGCCGATCCACGAAACCCGCGTGGACCTCCGAAAGCGTACGCTTACGCATCCGCCTGCTCTCCCCGACGAGGTCCTCGGTCGCCTTCTTGCCATCTTGCCGCGCTCGGGCCCTCCGCCCCCGCTCCCGCTCCCTCTCTCTCGACGGGCTCCTGGGCACTGACCCCGGTCCCGCTGCGGTCGGGGCGTCGGGCGAAGCTGCACTGGCCAGGCGCGCGGACCTCCGCGAAGGCCGCGCGGACCTCCGTGCCGTTTTCGGGGCTGCTCTTCTGAAGGGGCCCCGGGACACACAGATGCATAGACAATAATGACAGGACTCCCCAGATCTTCCCATCTGCTCTGCGTGTTTTTGTCTTCCCCTCCACTCCCCATATTCCCCCATATTTCTGGGGAAGGCGACGATGAGTTGTGTCTGCGTGCTTCTCTCCCTCCTGACATTGGCCAGGCGCGCGGACCTCCGCGAAGGCCGCGCGGCCCCTCCGAGAAAGCACGCTCCTGCCCTTTTTTCTTGGGGGGGGGCTGCTCCTCGAGGCTCCCACGACGGCGCGGCGCGGAGCGCGCGCCGCCGCCGCCAGGGCGGCGGGGTCGGAGACGGGGGGGGGCACCGAGCGCCGTTGCCGAAGACGCGCTCCTCGGCCGGCGAGGCGCGCGCGCGCGCCCCACGCGCACGCACAAACACGCACAGACGAACACGCACACAGGCGCGCGCGCGCGCGGAGAGGAGCCCCCGGGCGAGGTCGGCGGGCGGGGGGTGCCAGCGGCGAGCGGCGGGAGTCGAAGGCGCACGCACGCACGCACGCACGCACAGACGAACACGCACGCGCGCGCGCGCGGAGAGGAGCCCCCGGGCGAGGTCGGCGGGTGGGGGCGCCAGCGGCGAGCGGCGGGAGTCGAAGGCGCCACGACGGAGGAGGCCAGCCACGGCCGTGCGGGTGGGTGGTGAAAAACGAGGAGGCGCTGCAATGCCAAACTGCAGCGGCCCAAAAAAAACAAGGAACATAAGCTCGACGCGGGTACTTCGAAGCGCGGGCAACAATTTGGTGTTAATTGAACGTAGGTTGAAGCGACAGCAGTCTGGTGCAAATCTGTGATACTGAATCATCAGAGCGATGTTAGACAGTGAAGGCAAAAACGTGTAAAGCTGTCAGACCAGCCGATGGGTAGGGTAGCGCTGAAAAAAATTAAGGCCCGGCGAAGCTGATATACACACGCACACACAAGCGCATTTGTTGGCGGTCGCGGCCTCGCGCGCAGCGACGATGCGGAGAAAGTCGAGCGAGCGGCCAGAGGACGCCTTCACCATATCTGGATCGTGCGGTGCACGACGCCTTTTTGCGTCGCCTCGCAGTGTGCACTGGTGATGATGATTGTTTATGTTGCGGCCCCTGGGGGGACTCGCCTGCCTCCTTGGGGGACAGCTTCGTGCAGTGCAGAGAACAGGACGCCGACAGAGTACCAGGCGCGCAGAAGCGGTGGAGGGCACCGACGCTGCTGGAGGCCGCAGCCGAGTGGCGGCAGGCAGGCGGAATTCGGAGGCAGTGCCAGCGCGCAACCAGAGCGTCAGAGGCGCGCGTGATACACACATACACACACAAACACATACTCGCGGGCATTGTCGTCACGACCTCGTCGTCGCTCGCCTCGTCCTCCTCCTCCTCCTCCTCCTCCTCCTCCTCCTCCTCCTCCTCCTCACATCATCATCATCATCATCATCATCATCATCATCATCATCATCATCATCCCTCAAATCATCATCATCATCATCATCATCATCATCATCATCATCATCATCATCATCATCATCATCATCATCATCATCATCATCATCATCATCATCATCATCATCATCATCATCATCATCGCCGTCATTAACATCAGCAGCATCACCTTAAACACCATCAGCATCAGCATCATCATCACCACCATCATCATCGTCATCGCAATCATGAATACTATCAGTATCGCCGCCATCACAATCATCATCATCATCATCTTTTTCATCTTCATCTTCATCTTCATCTTCATCAGCAGCATCGCCATCATCATCATCATCATCATCATCATCAGCATCATCATCCTAGTCCTCATCCTCATCAAAATATCACCATCAGCATCAACAACATGATTATCATAGTCATCATCATCATCACTATCAGCAGCATCAGCATCATCATCATTATCATCCTCATCACCATTACCACCACCACATCATCCTCATCATCCTTCTCCTCTTCATCCTCAGCTTCACCATCATCTGCATCATCAACATCATCCTCATAGCAATCCTCATCATCATCATCATCATCATCATCATCACTATCAGCAGCATCAGCATATCAGCATAATCATCCTCATCACCAGCACCACCACCACATCATCCTCAGTATCCTTCTCCTCCTCTTCCTCCTCCTCCTCACCATCATCATCGTCACCATCATCATCATCGTCATTATCCTCTCATCATCACCAGGCCCTGCGCGCAGCGACAGGGCGTAGAATGTCGAAAAGGAGCAACCGCGCGAGCATGCGACAAAGCCCGAATAGCACACACCCACACACACACACATACACACATTCGCAGCCCTGGTCGACACGACGTCGTCCTCGCTCGCCTGTTTCTCCTCCGCCTATTCTTCTTCGTCTTCATTATCAACACCAGCATCACCCCCGCCTCATCATCAGCATCATCATCACCATCACCATCATCATCACCATCATCGTCATCATCATCACCATCGTCACCAGCATCGCCATCATCATCAGCATCGTTATCATCATCATCATCATCATCATCATCATCATCATCATCATCAACATCATCCACATCATCATCAACATCTCCAAAATCGTCATAATCGTAGCATCAGCATCCTCTCACCATCAGCATCATCATCCTCCTCGTCATCATCCCGTTCAGCATCATTATCAGCATCATCAGCATCATCAGCATCATCAGCACCATCAGCATCAGCATCAGCATCAGCATCATCAGCACCATCATCATCATCATCATCGCCATCATCGTTATTATCATGGTCGTCGTCACTGTCATCGTCACTGTCATCATCGCTTTCATCGTCAACATAAACATCATGGATAGCATCATCACATCGATCATCGACATCATCGTCAGCATCATCATCATCATCATCATCATCATCATCATCATCAGCCCCACCACTAGCATCATCATCATCGTCACCACCACCACCACCACCACCATCATCATCATCATCATCATCATCATCGGCGTCATCATCGTCATCGTCATCAGAATCAGCATCAGAATCAGAACCAGCATCATCATCAGCATCATCATCATCAGCATCATCATCAGCATCATCATCGTCAGCATCATCATCATCATCATCATCATCATCACCATCATCACCATCCTCCCCCTTCTCAGCCTCCTCCTCCTCCCTCCTCCCTCCTCGTCCCTCCTCCTCCTCCTCCTCATTATCATCATCACCATCACCACCAGCACCGTCCTGTTCCTTCTCCATGTCATCCGTCCTCCTCCATCCCTCCTCCTAGATCCGCCACCGTGCCCGGAAGCACGAGATGGAGCGTCCCCAGTCCTCCCATCGAGTCCTCCGTACTCCGTAATGGAACACTCCCCAGGGGGCCCACAGCCACGAGCACCGGGCGCCACCGGGCGATCCTGGAGCTGGTCGCGTGCCGCCGCATGGCTCTTCTTGAAGCACAAGGGCTCCGAGACAAGACAAGAAGGACCACAGAGGCTGCCAAGATGGTCCAAGAGGGCCCCGAGATGGCTCAAGGGCTCGCCGAGACGCCCAACATGGCCTCAAGACGACCCGAGAGGCCCCCAAGACCCAACAAAAAGCTGTGAAATTTCCCCGAGGGAAATCAACGTTCGCCCCATAGAACCGACGGTGGTGTGGCTCAGTTTCACCGTGGTTCACATAAGTGTAGTGCTACAAAGGTTGACGCGGCGGGCGTTGAAGATAACTGAGAGTGGTACCTGCGCAAAGGTAACAGTGCTGTCGATCTCTCGGCGAAACTGGCTGCTTCTCTGCATCCTGAGCCGTCCACCGAGGAAGCAGAGAAGCTGGACCAAGCATTGACTGTCTCTCGCGCCGTCGGCATGTTAGCTGCCAAGCTTCTTCCGAGTTGGTCGTGCCTGGATATGACCACCAATGTTCAGAGGGTGCCTGTCCCAGTGCCACCAGTGCCAGCCAGGGAACTCAATCCGCATCTCTGGTCATGGACGGGTCGCGGTTGGCAATGCTCTCTTCCTCCTCCTCCTCCTCCTCCTCCTCCTCCTCCTCCTCCTCATCATCATCATCATCATCATCATCATCATTCTTTCATCCTTACACAATTGTGCATGCTCGTGGAGTCGGACCACCACCTATCATCATCATCAGTCATCATCATCATCAATTCTTATCATCATCATCCTCATCCTCATCCTCATCCTCATCCTCATCCTCATCCTCATCCTCATCCTCATCCTCATCCTCCTCCTCCTCCTACTCGTCCTCCTCCTCGTCCTCCTCCTCCTTCTCCTTCTCCTCCTCCTCCCCGTCCTCCTGCTTCTCTTCCTCCTCCCTCTAGGCAGAGCGCCCCTACTCCCCCCCGCGGTATTCGGGAAGCTGTGCCTCCAGCTCACGCGCTTCGCGCTCCTTGCCGCCTCAGGGTCCGTGGGCGTGACACTCTCATGTCATGCCACTGCGTGGCGGCGGAATCCCTGGAATCCCTCCTCGCGCTCCTCCCTCGCCCTCCTCCCTCCCTCGCGCTCCTCCACCCCCCCTCGACGAGCGGGAGCCGTCTCCTCGCGCTCCTCCCTCGGGCCCCGCGGGCTCTGCGGCGGCGCCCCGCCGCCCGGGCTCGCCGCCGCGGGTGTCCGCCTCCGGGCAGAATCCGGCGGTGGGGGGGGCGGGTAGGGGGGGGGGGCTCATCCTCTCCTCCTCCTCCTCCCTCCTCCCTCCTCCTCCCTCCCTCCCTCCTTCCCTCCCTCCCTCCCTCCTCCCTCCCTCCCTCCCTCCTCCTCCTCCTCCTCCTCCATCCTCCTTCCTCCTCCTCCTCGCAGCAGCCGCAGCAGCATTCACTCATCATCATCAATCATCATCATCATCATACCTCATCTTCATCATCTCATCCTCATCATATCATCTCATCATCATCATCTCATCATCATCCCCACATTCATCATCATCATCTTCTTCATCTATAATATATCATCATCTCATCTGCATCATCATCATCATCGTCGACTCATATTCATCATATCACATATCATTCTGCATCGCTTTCTGCTATCATCGATCATATCACAGTCATCATCCTCTTCATCATCAGATCATCATCTTTTCACCAACTTCACCACCACGACCACTTATCATCATCAGCATCATCATCATCCTGATCCTCCTCCTCCTCCTCCTCCTCCCCCTCCCGCCCCTCCTCCCCCTCCTCCCCTCCTCCATTCCTTTTCCTCCTCCTCCTCCCCCTCCTCCATTCCTTTTCCTTATAAATAATGGCTCCCTGTCGCACTGAGGCTAGTTTTCAGTGCGGTCCGGGCGTTTCGCCTGAGACTCCCTCCCCATTTATGAACCTGAAGCTTCAAAAGTGGCAACAGCTTCACAGATGGAGGCGGGTCGTTTTCGAAATGTGGCTCTCGCCTTAGCGCCGCGCACTTTCATTTAAAAACGATGGAGGCATTTCACGGATTGAAGGCGACCCGTTTTCAAAATGTGGCTCTCTCCTTAGCGCCGCGCACATTCGTTTCTACAATTTGCAAGAGCTTTACGGATTGAGGGGAACCCGTTTTCAAAATGTGGCTCTCGCCGTAGCGCCGCGCACATTCGTTTGAATGATTTGCAAGGGTTTCACGGATTGAAGGCGGATCCTTTTCAAAATGTGGCTCCCGCCTTAGCGCCGCGCACATTCGCCAATAAAATGTGCAAGAGTTTGACGGATTCCCCTGATCAAAGTAGCAGGCATGGTGTTTGGAAGAATTCCGGATTATGCGGGTGTAACCGCTAAGTTCAATCGCGGTGTTGAAGTCCCAAGAATGCCGTTCTGACTCGATTCAGGATCATCGTCAAAGTGCGCCAGTTAGTTTGATCCGTGGCGTTGGAATTCCGAGAGCAATGTTCTGGCATGCTTCAGGTCTTCAAACGGTTGTCTTCCAACGAGGCAGTTCCCTCAATGGAAATGAACCGTTGTAGGGGCCTATGAAGAGGGAGCTTGGAGGAAGGGTTGATTCCAACATCGTTGATGACTCTTGGGTTTACATTGGTCCTCCTCCTCCTCACCCTCCTCCTCCTCCTCCTCCTCCTCCTCCTCCTCCTCCTTCTCATCCTCAGCATCATCATCATCATCACCATCATCATTATCATCATCATCACCATCATCATCATCATCATCATCATCATCATCATCATCGTCATATCATCAGCATCATCATCGTCATCGTCATCGTCGTCGTCGTTATCATGACCACTGTGTGTGGGAACTTCACGCTGTCCAGAGCAAAAGCATCGGAACCCAAGAAGCTCAGGGCACCCTGGAGGCAAGCAGGGTGTTTCTTGGCATGGGTCTCCACTGTACACACTTACTGAACAACTCGGAGTCCACAGCGTCGGGCTCCTGGTATTGCAACCTCCACTGCACACTGCATCATCCGACGCCACCTGGCCTTGGGCTCGATGCTGGGCCTCAAGCACAGTGTCTACCCCTGCCCACCCACATCAAGGGACAGTCGCGCCCAGGTCCTCGCCGAATCGGCAGCGCGGTGTTGTTATACCCTGTCCTCCAGGTAGTCCAAATGGGGCTGTAGATGGGATCGGAGGATCGCGCCGCATCGCCGATGCATCGGCGATGCAGCGGTGACATCAGGATGGGTAAAATCTGGCTCCGAATCGCGCCGCATCACCGATGCATCGGAAGTGCCTGAAAAAAATATCGTTTGCATCTGTAGCGATCCGACCGATGAAATCGTTGAACATCCAAAACACCCATGAGTCTCTAAATAGTTCGTGTGGCAGCAAATCAACCGCGCATCTAATCTAAACACCGTCAGTGCTTGCAACCATCACTCCATGGACTAAGCGCGGTGCAACTTCGAAATGTGTCGAGTCGGAGGTACCCATCCACAGAAGCATCTGACTTGCGAGATGCGGCAGATGACGGACGCGGTGTTGCACGAGGACTCTCGAGCTTGCAGAAGCAATGACTGGCAGGTCGACATCATCTGCATCATCGCCCCTGCACCATTATCCGTGCATCACAATGGAGGCCATTCCACAAGAAACCTTCCACAAGAAATCCAACCCTGAGACCCCAGGACGTCCATCGCTGTTTGGTGGGAACGTCACCAGTTCCATAGCAAAACCATCGAAACTCAGGGCACCCTGGAGGCAAGCAGGGTGTTTCTTGGTATGGGTCTCCACTGTAAGGCTAAGGACCAAAACGCGATACACGCGAACCATCAACGCAGGTTGATGAAACCCGTGCACACGATCCATCGCGAGCGCAAGTAAGAGAAAGGGAAGAAGACGGAGGAGGAGGAGGACTCCAGGCCATACAGCTCTGTAAGACAACACTGCCGTTCTGACGCGCGCCCGGCTGCATCTCTTGTTTTCCTGCTCATCTGCGCATGTTCGCCACACAGGTCAGAAGCGCAACAGGCTGCTCGGAAGGAGAACGGTCTAAAGGCCTGTCGGCGCGGCAGCGTCGCACTACATCGGCACCTGGTTACGGAAAGAGCGAGGTACGAGTGATGACGTTGAGTTCGGGCGAAGCCGTCTAGGGATGGGCCCAGGGGAGGGGCGAGGCCCAGGCACAATGGTCTAACGGCCAGTTTCCCTCAGATGTTTTCGAGTGCAGCAGCTCCCGGGCGGCTCCCATGGCCAGTTTCTTCATATCGCTTCTGGTGAAGCGGCCCAAGGGCCCCAAGACGGCCCAAGAAGGCCCCAAGACGGCCCTAAGAGAGCTCCAGATGGTCGCTAGACGGTCCAAGAGAGTCTCGAGACGGCCCCAGAGGCCCTCACAAGAGGGCCCCCGAGAGGGCCTCAGGAAGCCAAAAACATTGATTTCCCGTAGTTGTTGTCGGTTGTTCGGGTTCTCCCCTTTTCCGTCCCAGAAGGGCCCCAGACGGCCCAAGAGGTCCCAAAGATCGTCCCAAGACAGCCCCAGAGGTGCCCCAAAGGGGCACAAAACGGTCCAAGAGGGCCCAGACAGGCCCAAGACGGTCCAAGAGGCCCCAAAGATCGTCCCGAGACTGCCCCAGAGGCGCCCCAAACGGACCCAAAACGGTCCTAGAGGGCCCCCAGACGGGCCCAAGACGGCCCAAGAGGCCCCAAAGATCGTCCCAAGACGGCCCCAGAGGCGCCCCAAAGGGGCCCAAAACGGCCCGAGCTGGTCCCCAGACGGCCAAAGAGGGCCCCAATACGGCCAAGAGGGCCCCCAAGACCCTAAGAGAGCCCAAGAGGGCCCTAATAGGCTCCCAAGCGGGCCCGAAGAGGAAAAGGGGAAAGAGGAGGAGGAAGAGGAGGAGGAGGAGGAGGAGGAGGAGATGGGGAGGTGGAGGAGGAGGAGGGTGGCTGGGGGGGGACGTGAGGACGTAGGAACGAGGAGAGGCCATAGGCGAGGGGAGGGAGAAGAAGGAGGAAGAGAGGAAGGGAGGAAGAGCAGGAGGAGGAGGAGGAGGCAGGAAGAGGTGGAGGAGGAGGAGGAGAAGGAGGACGGAAAGAAGGAGGGGGAGAAGGAGGATGAGGAGGGAAGAGGAGGAGGAGAAAGTGACGAAGAGGAGGAGGAGGATGGGTGAGAGGGAGGAGGAAGGAGGAGGAGGAGTAGGAGGAGGAGAAGAGGAGGAGGAGGAGGAGGAGGCGATGAAGAGGAGGAGGAGGAGGAGGAGGAGGAGAAACGACGAGACGAGGCCAAGGGAGGAGTGAAGGAGGAGGAGGAGGAGGGAGGAGGAGGAGAGGGGAGGAGGAGGAGGAGGCGGTGGAGGAGGAGGAGGAGGAGGAGGAGTAGGAGAGGAGAGGGAGGAGGAGGGAGGACGAGGTAGAGGAGGAAGGAGGAGGTGGCGGAAGCGAGGTAGAGGAGGAGGCGGGAGAGGAAGAGGAGGAGAAGTTGGAGGAGGAGGAGGAGAGGAGGGGAGAGGAGGGGAGGAGGGGTGGGAGGGAGGGGGGGGGAAGGGGGGGGTGGAGGGGGGGGGAGGAAGGAGGAGGAGGAGGGCGGAGGGAAGGAGGCAGAGGAGGCAAGGGAGGAGGAAGAGAAAAGAGGAGGAGGAGTAAAAGAGGAGGAGGAAAAAGGAGGCGGAGGACAAGGACGAGGACGAGGGAGGAGGAGGAGGAGGAGGAGGAGGAGGAGGAGGAGGAGACGGAGGAGGAGCAAGAGGAGAAGGAGGAGGAGGAGGAGGAGGAGGAAGAGGAGGAGGAGGAGGAGGAGGAAGAGGAGGAGGAGGAGGAGGAAGAGGAGTCACGAGGAGGAGGAGGTGGAGGAGGAGGCGTAAGAAGCTGTTCACACTCAGGCTCCCAAGCGCGAAGGTGACGTAAAAAGCTCGTCACACCAAGGCTCCCAAGAGCGAGCGTTAACGTAAACATCTCTGAACACCAGGGCTCCCAACAGAGAGTGGTGACGTAACAAGCTCTTCCCACCAAGGCTTCCAAGAGCGAACGGAGTTGTTCCTTAAACACTAGCGTGTCGCTCGAGACATCCTCGAACAACTGGGATCTTGTAATCACTGGCTTCGTCTTGGGATCGCCATAAAAAAAAGCCAAATCGCTAGGGTAGTCCCCCTAAAAGTCGCACGCTACAAAAGAGCGGATGGACTCTCAAGTCGAAGCGCTTTCGGAGAATCTC
Organism: Prorocentrum cordatum; assembly: GCA_963575745.1. NCBI lineage: Eukaryota > Dinophyceae > Prorocentrales > Prorocentraceae > Prorocentrum > Prorocentrum cordatum. The sequence goes on along the minus strand of CAUYUJ010007278.1, from coordinate 37,140 downwards.
CCAGATATCCCAAGATGCGAAAATCGTCAACGTAAAAACACCGGGAAAAAAAAGGTGTCGCTCGAGACATCCCCTCAACATTGCCTTCGGGAGGGCTATCGGATGACCTCCAAGATGGTTCCAGGAGGAAGAGGAGGAGGAGGGGGAGGAGGAGGGGGAGGAGGAAGGAGGAGGAGGGGCGGATGGAGGAGAAGGAAGAGGAGATGGAGGAGGAGGCGGAGGTGGAGGAGGAGGAGCAGAGGAGGAGGAGACGGAGGAGGGAGGAGGAGCAGGAGGAGTGGAGGAGGAGGAGGAGGAAAAGACAGGAAAAAGGAGAAGGAGGAGGAGGAGGAGTAGAGGAGAGGAGGAGGAGGAGACGGAGGGAAGGGAGGTTAGAACGAGGAGGAGGAGGAGGAGGAAAAGGAGGAGGAGGGAGCGGAGGTGGAGGAGTGGAGGCGAGGAGGAGAGGAGTCAGGAGGAGGGAAACGAGGAGGAGGACGAGGAGGAGGGAGAAGGAGGAGAAAGAGGAGGAGAAAGAGGAGGAGAAAAAGTAGGTAGAGGAAAAAGACGAGGACGAGGGAGGAGGAGGAGGAGGAGGAAGAGGAGGAGGAACGAGGAGGAGGAGGACGACGAGGGAGGAGGAGGAGGAGGAGGAGGAGGAGAAAGAGGAGGAGGAGGAGGAGGAGGAGGAGGAGGAGGAGGGTTCAGAAGTAGACGCGCTTACCAGCAAGGCTCCCAAGAGCGAGTGATGACGCAACAAGCTCTTCCCATCAAGGCTCCCAAGAGCGAGCGACATCGCAAGCATCTCTGAGCACGAGGACTCTGAACAGAGAGCGGAGCCGCAACAAGCTCTTCCCAGCAAGGCTCCCAACAGAGAGCGGCGACGTAACACGCGCTTACCAGCAAGGCTCCCAAGAAGGAGCGGTGACGCAACAAGCTCTTGACACCAAGGCCCAAGAAGAGGCGGCAGCGTAAAAGTCTCTGAACACCAGGGCTCCCCACAGAGAGCGGTAACGTAACTAGTCCTTGATACCAAGGCTCCCAAAGGCGAAGGGTGCCATGAGCCATCTCGGGCAGGTTGCTGAAGCGCTCTTTCCGTTTCCGTGCCGGCCCCAGGTGGTCACGCGCTCGTGGTCGCGTCTGGTGCAAGACGCAAGGCAAACGCCAGCACAGCAATACGGCAAGCCCACCATCGGGAGCCAGAAAAATCAGATGGGGCCGGCAAACTGCGTCGCACCGCCGATGCTCCGGTGAGGTCGGGACGGAGATCGTCGGCCTCCAGATCGCGCCTCATCGACGATGCATCGGGGACGTGGCAGGATACTCTCTGGCCCCACCTGGGAAACCTGGGGCATCACGACCGATCTGAAGCTTGCTCCCGCGCGAGCGGGGGGGGGGCTTGTGCGGGCGGGAGGCCAGCTGTCCTACGCAGGTGGCCCATTTCCCCGTGCCGGCATGCGCCGCGACGGTCCTTGACTTAGGTCGGGTCTGTCCTCCTGCAGGCGGATCTTGGGCGGAAACTAGAAAATAATCCAAACATGTCAAAAAATACCCACAAATAACCGAAAAGTCGTCACCTGACTATTTTTTGGGAACTCAACAATCCACCTCGAGTAGGCCCTCCACCACGAACTCCATGAGCAACGCGCCGACCACCCGCACGAGGGCAATGAAGATGAGTGGCAAGGCCGACGCCAACGCCGTACCGAGGGATACCACGACGAGGCCGATGCCGTCGAAGTAACTACTATTGAAAAGCCCTCCTGTAGAGGGACGTGCCCGACTCAGCCCTTGACGCCCGAGCACCGAGGCCGGGCTCGAGATCTCGGCGCGTGCGCCCACGCCGAGATGCCCGCAAGGAGCCTCAAGTCGGGCATGTCTCTCTGCAGGAGGAATCCTCAAAAACAGTCAAAAAATAGTCTAGGGACGATTTTTCCACTGTTTCTGGCCAATTTTGAGAATTTTTACAACAATGACAATAATCGTCATTGTCGTCATTATCGTCATTATCGTCATTGATCATCACTATCGTCAATTATCGTCATCATTGTCATCAGTATCGTCATCATCGTCATTATCGTCATGATCGTCATCAGCGTCATTATCGTGATCATTGTCGTCATCATCGTCATTATCGTCGTCAGTGGCATCATTATCGTCATTGTCGTCATTATCGTCATCACTGTCGTCATTATCGTCATCATGTCTCATTCTTCCTCCACAGTCCACCTGTAAGGGGGACAGGCCCGACCTAAAATGAGCCCCTGCCGCGCGCCGGCGTGCGCCGCGGCAGGGCCGCAACGACGGTGGAGCACCGGGAGCGCGTCGTGAGCGCTGGCCGGCGGCACGCAGGGGAGGGCAGGGCGAGGAGGAGGGAGGAGGAAGGAGGAAGGAGGGAGGAGGGAGGAGGAGAAGGAGGAGGAGGAGGAGGAGGAGGAGGAGGAGGAGGAAGAGGGAGAGAAGGAGGAGGAGAGGGAGGAGGAGGAGGAGGAGGAGGAGGAGGAGGAGGAGGCGGAGGAGGAGGAGGAGGAGGAGGAGGAGGAGGAGGGAGGAGGGGGAGGGCGGAGGAGAAGAAGAAGGAGGAGGAGGAGGAGGAGGAGGAGGAGGAGGAGGAGGGAGGAGGTGGAGAGGAGGAGGAGGAGGAGGAGGGAGGAGGGAGGAGGAGGAGGAGGAGGGAGGAGGAGGAGGAGGAGGAGGACTAGGAGGAGGAGGAAGAGGAGGAGGAGGAGAGAGGAGGAGGGAGGAGGAGGCGGAGGAGGAGGAGGGGGGGGCTTCTCAAACAGGGGCCCCCTAGATTGATGCTGCTCCCCTCCGAATCTGTCCTTCCCCCTCCTCTTCCTCCTCGGCCCGCGGCGGCTATGTCCTTCCTCCTCCTCCTCTTCCTCCTCCTTGCATGAATAATACAGCTTATACTTATACGACCGCCCTGCAGGCGATAAGGAGGTTTGGGGGGATTGAGATCAAATGCCCACCCTGACTGACCTCCAGCCTGTCACCTTGATCTCATCTCTCTCTTTCTCTCTGTCTCTCTCTCTCTCTCTCTCTCTCTCTCTCTCTCTATATATATATATATGTCTCTCTCTCTCTCGCCCTCTCTCTCGCCCTCTCTCTCTCTCTCTCTATCAGAGTCTCCCTCCACCACAATGATTGGATTGGATTGGCCCGCCGCAGGCGCAGACACAAATGAATCGATGGATTGGGTTGGGTGGAGTGGATTGGGTGGGATAAGATAAGATGGGACAAGATGGGTTGGATAAGATAAGATGGATGGGATTGGACAAGATGTATTGGATAAGATAAGCTGGATTGGATAAGAAAGCCCGCCGCAAGCGCCGAAAAAATGAATTATGAAATTAGCGACATGCGTTAGCGCCGGGACGCCCGGGACATCCGGGACACCCGGGACACCGCCCGGCCCAACTGGGACACCTCCCGTCCACCGGCGGACGGGAAACGGACTTTCGCTCCTCCTGACACCCGGGACACCCAGGACACCGCCCGGCCCAACTGGGACACCTCCCAGCCAGCGGCGGACGGGAACGGACTTTCGCTCCTACTAGGGCCTAGCTACAGGAGGATCACGCGCAGCTTCGCCTCGCCCGCACGCACGACACGAACACGAAACCGAAACCGATTTCCCGGTGGGGGGTCTCCGTTTCACTGCGATCTCACCCCCCAACCTCCGATGCTCTGACGATGCGCCGTCAGGGCGCGGACCTTGCGTGCGTGCATCGTCAGAAATAGTTTCGAGCACCCAGGATGGGTATCGGAACACTGTCGAACGAGCATCACCTCCTAGGGCCCGACACGTGAAAACCCTGAAGTTTCGGTGCTTTCCTGGTGCTCGAGATTCTTTCTGGTAGTCAAGGCTAAAGTAGGTTGGAACATCATAACCCTAGATGGGGTCGGAGTAGATGGGGTCGGAGGATCGCGCCGCATCGCCGATACATCGGCGATGCATCGGCGATGCATCGGCGATGCATCGGTGATGCACAGGCGATGCATCGTCAACGTCGGCGATGCATCGCCGACGTCGGCATGAAGCAAATCCGGCGCCACATCGAGTCGCATCGCCGATTCATCGGCGATGCGGCGCGATCCTCCAACCCCGTCTACTCCGACCCCATCTAGGAGGCCTAGATCCAAGGAATCGGCCCCTCCATCGAGGCTGGGGCGGCTCAGAAGGGACAAGCCCCTGCAGTGCCTGGAAGGCCTGGGGGGGCCTCTCACAGCCGGGGCCCTCCTCAGCAGGCCAGCCCACTCAGCCTGCACCCCCTCTGCGCGCCGCCGACCTTCGACCTCCTGGCCGAAGACCTCCATGCGGTGTGCGCGTGCCCCCTGGGCCGTGAACTCGTCAGGGCCTCTGCTCCTGGCCGTTCCCTCATGGTGCGACGACGCGTGGTGCTACGTCAACAACTCGACCTGCGCGTCGGCCGTCGAGTCGTCGTACGCCCGCCAGGCGACCGCGCGGGGCCCGAGGAGACCCGCCCCACCGGCCTGGCCAGAGGAGAGCCAGGCCGCGCTTCCCAGACGCAGCCAGGGCCAGCCGAGCGGGGCCCCCCCGGGAAGGCGGCTCGGCTCGGCGACGCCGCACTCGGGCCACCCGCAGCCGCTGCAGCGCCGCGCTGCGGCGACCGCCGCCGAGGCGAGCCCGGCGGAGC
>CAUYUJ010007278.1:0-27500 GCA_963575745.1 Prorocentrum cordatum | reverse complement strand
AGAGGAGGAGGAGGACGAGGAGGAGGAGGAGGACGAGGAGGGAAGGAGGAGAGAGGAGGAGGAGAGGAGGAGGACGAGGACGAGGACGAGGACGAGGACGAGGACGAGCAGGAGGAGGAGGGAGGAGGAGGAGGAGGGAGGAGGGGAGGAGGAGGAGGAGGAGGAGGAGGAGGAGGAGGAGAGGAGGAGGAGGAGGAGGAGGAGGAGGAGGGGGGGAGGAGGAGGAGGAGGAGGAGGAGGAGGAGGAGGAGGAGGAGGAGGAGGAGGAGGAGGAGGAGGAGGAGGAGGAGGAGGAGGAGGAGGAGGAGGAGGAGGAGGGGGAGGAGAGGAGCAGGCAGGAAAAGGCAGGAGAAGACGAAAAGATCGCGGATGCAGGCTGTCATGAAAGGAGAAAAAGTCCTCAAGAAGATGGGCCCTGTATACCCTTGAGGCCTTCCCCTTGACTGACGATCCGTCCCGGGACCAACTCTGACAGCCGAGGGGGCCAAAACAGAGACCGTGGGAGACCGAAAACGGCTCTCCCCTCCCCCAAAACAGAAACCTGGGACCCTTTTCCGGGCAGCGTCAACGGACCACCTCACCGATCACTGGGCCTAGGATTAGGTCCCCTACAGGCGGATTTTTGACGAAAAATAACAAATAGCCAAAACAATATCAAAAAAAAACAAAAATGATTGAAAGCATTCCCTCTGTAGAGGGACATGCCCAACCTGAGCCTAGGATCGGTGCATATTCTGGATGGGGCAATAATCGCCCCCGCCTGGGATCCGCTGGGGGGGTTGGGCACGTGCTGTCGGAATGGGTGGAGGGGGGTTGGAGGAAGAGGAGGATCAGGAGGGGGAGGAGCATGGAGGAGGGCGGGACTGGGCAGGCTCAGTCGCCTCCTCCTCCTCCTCCTCTCCTCCTCTCCTCCCCTCCTCCTCCTCCTCCTCCTCCTCCTCCTCCTCCTCCTCCTCCTCCTCCTCCTCCTCCTCCTCCTCCTCCTCCTCCTCCTCCTCCTCCTCCAGGTGAATCACCCGCTCTTGATACATAACCCATCCGACGTACGCCTTCCTGGCCTGGCCTGGCCTGGGAGGCGCGCACACCGATCCTCAGGATCGGACGGGCCAGGCCCAGATCGGCAGGGTGGCCAGGTAACGTTGGGTCGGGCCCGTCCCCCTACAGGGGGACTTTGGACGAAAAATGAGAATTACAAAAAAAACGGCAAAGCAACCTAACAGCGATGTGTAGAAGCATAGCTGGAAACATTGCCTGTGGTAGTCATGTAAGAGCGTTGTTGTAGAATTATGGTGTTCTCGCAGTCGCATTCGGAGTCGCAGTGGCAGTCGCAGTGGCCACATCAGCGGCAGTCGCAGTGGCACTGCCAGTAGTTGCAGTAGCAATAGCTACACTAGCAGCAGCAACAGCAGCAGCAGCAGCAGTAATAGTAACAGTAGTAGTAGCAGTAGAGGTAGTAGTGATGGTAGTAGTGGTAACAGTGAGGTAGTAGTTGTAGTGCGCGGAGTGAACGAGTAGGAGTGATGGGAGCAGTGGTAGTAGCAGTAGAAACACTGCTTTCGATAACGGTATCTCCAAATGCGATCTTTGTATAAATGCATTGAGGTCTAAACAAGACACCGCTATCAACGGATGTGATACCAAACGAGACAATGTTATCAACGGGTTGAGCCTCAAACGACACACTTGCATCAATGAATGTAGCTCCAAAACAGGCACTCCCATGAATGGATTTAGTGCGATGTCGTAGTAGTAGTAGTAGTAGTAGTAGTAGTAGTAGTAGTAGTAGTAGTAGTAGTAGTAGTAGTAGTAATAATAAAGTAGTAGTAGTAGTAGTAGTAGTAGTAGTAGTAGTAGTAGTAGTAGTAGTAGTAGTAGTAGTAGTAGTAGTAGTAGTAGTAGTAGTATGGGCACGGACCCGTAAGACCCGAGACTTCCCCAGCAATGCAGGGCAATGGCGAACAGAAAACATTTCGATATAGGTTTTAGATAGGTTCAAAAGTAGGTTCGGGAGATAGGTTCGCAAGCATAGTAGGTCCCAGGAAGAAGGTGCAACGCGCGGGGAAAACGTGTCATCGGGCAGATAGCCTCCCGTTACTGGGTTTGCCAAAGCGCGTCGGCGCAAATGCCGCGGGCAGCTAAGTTGGCGAAGCGAATTCGCCAAACTAGCCCTGGCGAGTGCACCCGGGGACGTTCCCTGGCCGCGGTAACCTCGCCAAGAAGGTTTGCAATGAAAAACGGCGTCAGGGCTGCATTTCAGGCAGGGGCCGCGGCACGTTTCGCGCGATGCACCCTCGGGCACTAAACATAGAAAATTAACGAGAGCGGCTGCGGAGAAGACCTCCGAAAACACGACCCGCCAGAAAAGCAGTCACGACGATGGGCGACCCAAAAATCAATTGGGGCAGCCCCGGCAACTGGCACGGCGAACAACGCAACTCAAGGAATCCCGGACAAGCCGGGCCGCCACCAACAATCACCCCGTACCAATACCGTGCCCCGGCGGGGTTCGGACACGCCATGGCTCCTCCTCATTATCACGGCCGCCCCGCCCAAGGTCATTCTGCCCTCCCCAAAGCCACTCGTTATCAATCACATCATGCTTCCCATCATCGCCCCCCTTGCCTCACCATCCTCCCCCTCGTCAGCCGCAGCATCCACGTTCTCATCCTCCTGCCCCCGATCCTCCCCGCCCTCCCCGCCCCCCCCTCCTCCTCCTCCTCCTCCTCCTCCCCCCCCTCCTCCTCCCCCCCCTCATATTCCCCATCTTGTTCCTACCTTTTCCCCCTCATCCCCCCTTCATCCGCCCCTCATCCTCCGCCCGATCCTCCGGGTCCTCTTGGCCCTCCTCCTCCTACTCCTCTCTCCTGTTCCTCCTTCCTCCTGGCCCTCCGTTTCCTCGACCTGGCTCTCCTCCTCCTCCTCCTCTTCTTCCTCCTCCACATCCTCCTCCCGGCTCTCCTCATCCACCTCCTCCTCCTCCTCCTCTCCCATTCCTCTTCCTCCTCCTCCTCCTCCCCCACATTCTCCTCCACCTCCTCCTCCTCCTACCTTCAATCCCTGACCTTCCATGCTTCCGAAAACAGTTTGAAGTAGGTTTGAAATAGGTTTGAAGTAGGTTTGAAGTAGGTTCGAAGTAGGTTTGAAGTAGGTTTGAAGTAGGTTTGAAGTAGGTTTGAAGTAGGTTTGAAGTAGGTTTGAAGTAGGTTTGAAACCTACTTTGAGGCCTCCGAAACCTACTTTGAGGCTCCTAAAACCTATTTTGAAGCCTCCGAAACCTACTTTGCGCTACCGAAAACCTACTTTTGGAATCCGGAAACCTTCTTTGGAACCTACTTTGCAAAAACAAATTCTGCAAACCTACTTTCCGACCTACTTTGGGGGCGCGGTTCCTTGAAACATCAGCACACGCTTGCCCGAGCCTTTCCCAGAAGTCGCCCCCGGGGGCGGCGCGCCAAAAAAGGAATCTGCGAAGTACCCCCAGAAGGTGAGCAAACCCAAAACACTTGTAGGTTGCCCCCGACAGGCGGGAGCCCCCCAAAGGGGGCGGTCTCCCCCCCCCCCCGAGGGTCGAGGATCGAGCGCGATTTCGCTGTCGGGCGACAAGCGAACGTACCGCGACAGGACAGGGCCTTTTGGCAGCCCCCCCGCTGGCGGGCAGGGGGCCGCCGCCTGGCGCCCTAGGTTCTTCAGAAACCAAACCTGATGCGGCCGCCCCCCGCCCCCCGGGGCCCCTCCGGGCCCGGCCCGACGGAGGCGCCACTCCCCTTCCGTTTCTCTTTCCTCCTCCCACCTCTCTCCACCTCCTCTCCTCTTTCACGCGCCCTCATTATTCCAGCCTCCCTCCACCTCCTCCCCCCGGAAACGCCACCTCCCCCCTACCCGCCTTCTGGAGCCCCCCACCCTCCCGTTTCTGACCTTCTTAACCTTCCTGGTCCTCCCTCTCGCCCCCCCCCCTCCCCCTTGCTCGGGCCCGCGGCCCTCGCCCCGCCCTCCATGCCCCACTTCCCGCTGTGGTCAGACCAAGGGGGAAACGCAATGCCCCCAGATCTCAGGACGGAGGTGGTTTAGAGCGCTTCCTGTTCCAACAACCCCCAGTCTTCCCTTCGGGGATGGATGCGCCCCTCCCCCCCCCTCCTTCCGGGGCCTGCAATGGGGGGCGGCGGATCGGTGGAGCGCCCGGGACGGTCAAAGATAGAGCCGGCATGACCTCGCAGAATGCAACGCGGTCTCACAGATGGTTCAAGATAGCCCAAGATGGATCAACATTGTTTCCCGCATGCTCCAAGAAACCCAAATACCGCTCCGAGACCGCCCCAAGCGGCCGCGGAGCCACCCAATAACACCCCCGAGAAGCCGAAATCTTTCCAAATCGTACGAGACACGAATGAATTGGGCCTTTTGGTCCATGCGCTTCCGAAGACTTTGGAAGCCTGAAGATAAGCCCCGAAGGAGTCCAGAAGAACCCAAGACAGCGCACTTCACGAATTACTCGGCTGGCTTGCTAGCAGAAGCCGCGCCTTGCCGGCGGCATTCCAGCATTTCCCCGAGAAGCTTGTTTGGAAAATATCATTACTGACCCGATCCCGACAAGTTACTTTTGATATTGTGTTCCCGACAACCTTTCCTGGAAAGCTACTTTTGCACATGAATGTCGCATTCCTTTCCCCTGAAAGTTTCTCGCGGCAATCGGTTTCGCCATCCTTTCCCTTCGAGTTACCTGCGCCGACCACTGTTGCCAGGCGCGCTGCAGACCTACTTCGCCGACCTACTTCAGGAGCTACTCTAAACCTACTTCATTTGTTTTGCGCCTCAAGCAAGCCCTGCATTCAAAGGGAAGTCTCGGCGTAAGACCTGAGTCTCCACCGGGGTGCTCGGCGAAGCCATCGATGATGATGATGTGATGATTGAGGGGGATGATGGGATGATGACCGCGCTACTTGGATTTGTTCTGTCCGTCCTTCTCGGCCTCCAACCAAATCTTGGAAGACATCTCGCAAACGGAAGAGGAGCGCACTGAGGAGCGGCGTGTGAAGCGGACAGTCGGCAAAACTTGCAGGCTGAGAAGCACCGCAGAAACTCGGAGGCTGAGAAGCACCGCGGCCGCGCAGTCCTACTACTGCTGGAACTAGGATTACAAGTACGCACGCCGAGAAGCACCGTGGACACGCGGGCTCGGATACTTCACCTTTCCCGCTTGTATTCCAGGAAATCGCGCCAATCTGGCGGCTGGCAAGTACCCAGGAGGCGCAGGCTGAGAAGCACCGCGCGAGTGCAGGCTGAGAAGCACTACGCGAGTGCATGCCACGGCATTGAATGCCACATGAATGCCGGCCGAGAAGCACCACATTTTGTTTGTCAGAGATCACTCCCAGGTCACCTTATCCCGCAACAACAGCCACGGCGTAGCTGCCACAGGGGCCGCAGAGAGCAACGGCTCGGTCACCCAATTGGCCTCTCGGTGAATCACAATGCGCGTGTGGTTCCATGGGCCATTGTATCGCGCGCTGCGAGGCACCAGTGTGCTGTACGTGTTGTTGCCGTAGCAGAAGACGTTCTCTGGGGCCCAGTGCGGATTCCAGCGGACAACGTAGACCCTGTGGACGCCATTCCGGATGACGTCGCGCGCACCCTCGATCTGTGCCACCCATCGAAGCCAGTCAAACGCTGAGCCATCGGTGATGTCAATAGCACCTGGGGCAGTCTCGCCATGGTGGTAGTGCAACAGCGTTTGGAGAGCGGCGCTCGCTTCGTCGCGGCCCACAGTCTGGCGCGAGCGGGCGGCCTCTTGCAGGTGCTCCAGTGTGAAGAGCAGTGGGCCATCACCGCCAGGCACGGCAGGCTGAGCACCGCCACCGCTAGGCATGGCAGGCTGAGCAGCGCTGCCACCAGGTACATCAGGCTGAGTAGCGGCAGGCCCAGGCACCGCAGGCTGAGCAACGGCGCGTGGTGGACCGACATACGTGGGCTCATCGGGTCGGCCGTTCTTGTGGCAATGCAGGCGCATGGCTGAGCCGTCTGTGCGAACGAACTCAAAAAAATGCCTGCCGTGGCCATCCGTGTTGGAGTAGTTTGGGTCGCGCTCTGTCTCGATGATGCGAAAGAGAACCCGGACGATGCCCTGGCCGATTACCCGGTCAGCGAGACCCGGAGCGGCAGACCGCCCGCAGTTCCTTTGAAAGGAAATTTTCGAAAGCAGGGCTGTAGCCAAGAAGGCTACGGGGACGATGATGATGATGATGAAGATGATGAGTCTTGGAAGTCTGGCAAGTGGAAGAGCACGAAGTGGCGTACAGTTGGCTCCGGGCATTCAAAATGTGGCCCGGGAGTGGAGTTCTGGGACGTGGAAGAGCACGAAGTGGCCTACTGTTGGCTCCGGGCATTCTAGATGTGGCCCGGGAATGGAGATCTGGGAAGTCCAAGAACACGAAGTGGCCTACAGTTGGCTCCGAGCATCCAAAATGTGGCCCGGGAATGGAATTCTGGGAGGTCGAAGAGCACGAAGTGGCCTGCAGTTGGCTCCGAGCATCCAAAATGTGGCCTGGGAATAGAGTTCTGGGAGGTCGAAGAGCACGAAGTGTGTGACTGTTTGCTTAAAACGAGCCCGGCCCTCGCTGTCCGGATGCCGCCCAGACCTCCCTTCTGAGTCATCAGATGCTCTCTTTTGACACCGCTAGAAACCTATCAGTCTTCGCTGTTAGGGGGAAAAAAAAAACGTACCCCAACAAAATGCTCACAAAAGATACCCAAAAGATGCTCAATACTATTTTTGAATATTCCCTTCCTGCACAGGGACAGGCCCGACTTTCGAGGTAGCGGCACCCCGCTCCTTCCCTCGAAGCCCTCCATCTCTTCGGCGGCGAGCGGCGGTGGCTCGAGGGGGAACTTCGAGATGCAAGCTTCGAGGCTCCAGGCTTCCAGGTGGCTTCGCAGTTTCTCGGCGGCTTCCCAGGGGGCCACGTGCGAACCCTATTTCCGCCATCGGGATGCGCTCCAGCGGCTGCACCTCGCCGAGAGCGCTGCGGGGATGCCCGGATCGTCCCGAACGGCCGCCGGAGACCCGGGTTCTGACCCGAAAACTGAACTCGGCGGCGAGCGAGGAGGGGAAGTGGGGAGGAGAAGGCCTTTTCAGGAGGCGGCGGGACTTCTCAGAATCCCTCGCGCCTTCTGAGAGGTTTTTTGTCCCTGTCTTCGGGGAAAGGCTCCGAAGACTTCTCACGGAAGGCCGGGGGGACTTCCGAGACTTCTGAGAAGGCCCGCCCCTTCTCACTTCCCCCCTCGCGCGGCGCCGATCTGTAGGAAACCCACAGGAAAAGACGTACGCACCCTGCCGTGCACATCAACACGACCCTTAGGTCGGGCGTGTCCCCCTACAGGCGCATTCTGGGCGAAAAACAAAAAATCAAAACAAGTCAAACAAAGTCACACGACCCCCCCCCCCCCCAAAAAAAAAAAAAAAAAAAAAAAAAAAAAAAAACAACAACAACCAACAACAACAACAAAACAAAAAAAAAAAAAAAAAAAAAAAAAAAAAAAACATCGTCACCAAACTGAACATTCCTCCTGTACAGGGACATGCCCGACTTGACACGACCCCCATGCCGCGATCCCAGCCTCGTGCCACGAGCTGCGGTCGCGCAGTGGCGGTACTCTCGGAAGCCCGCGCGGATGCATGTAGACGTACTATATCTTCTAGACAGAATTGAGTATCGTTTACACCGATCCCCATCCCCAGCGGCGTGGCCTGGGCCCCACTGGCCGATTTACGGCCCTAAATCGGGATTTAGGCCGTTCCCTTCGGGTTTCGAGGGGTGCATCCCCAACTGGGGTGGTAATTTGGTGGGGGTCTCGAGGGGGATGAGGATGGGGATGGGGGTCGGTTAAACGATACTGAGTTTTCTGAAGATGTCTCAGGCGAAAGCCTCGTTGGTTAGAACCAGCGTCGCGAATCAACTCGTGCGACGACGGACCCAGCCAACCTTCCTGGCCAACCTCCAGAGATCCGGCCAACCCTCCAGGCCAACCCCCTTTGGCCAACCCTGGTTAGACCAATTCTTTCCATAAGATATAGTACGTCTTTTCGTTCGCTCCTGACTCTGGGGGGCAAGTCAGTATCGACGACACGCCGCGGTAGGGAACACGTTGGCGTGCTACTGTTGGAGACGCACCAGGCGATTCGGACAGCAACGAAGGAGCAACACGCTGAAGGGTTGTGTGGCAACCCATGGAAGCATCCCATACCATCTTGCTGGCTCTTGCGAAACGACGTTCGTCGACGCTAGACGATGCTAAATCGGCGCCAATCGACGCCAAATCGGCGCTATCTCATCGACTACCAGGCGCTATTCGACCCGGAAGACGGGGGTCCCAAAATTTGCTACCGAAAAAGAGCTCCCATCAGCAGCGTGTCACCGACACAGTCGCCCCTGATCTCAAGGATGCGCGATAAGGATGCAAAGGCATCGGACGCCCGCTCCGAAGCTTTTCGAGTGGGGCGCGGCCAACAAAGGTGGCCAAGGATGGGACGAGGAGACAAGGATGCAAGGGTACCCTTGGGAAGGCTTCCCATCCTCACTCTGCGGGTCGACTGCACTCTGCTCCCCTCCCGAGGCCCTTCGCGGCGAGCAGGAGGAGGCGGGGATCGAGGCGTCGCTGGGGAGCCGCGGCCCAGGGTCCTCGTAGCCCTGGCCCCCGCGGGGGCTCCTACCCCCGCGAGGGCTCATGCCGACGGCCACATCCGGCGAGTCCTGGCGAGGGGCGGGGGGGGAAAGCGGGCGGGCTCCGCCCGAAGCGGCGACGTCCCACAGCACGAAGGGCCAGCACGGGGCCCCCTCTCGGAGCCGAGGCGCACCCCGGCGCGAGGGCGCGGCGCGGGGAAGAACAGCAGCAGCAGCAGCACGAGGAGGAGCCGGCCAGGGCTGTTCTGGTCCAGGGCTTGTGGTGTCGGCCAGACTTAGATCACCGCGGGTAGACGCGGGCGTTCGGGCTCGGGCGGTTTTCGAGCTTGGGCTCCTGACCGTCATCGGACCAGCCCAAAGGGCTGGTGGGATTCTCACGCGTGATCAGCGCTGCACTGGGCAGGGGTATAGCGTTCCCATCCAAAGCTGCACTCGGGAGGGCACGGAACGGGGGGGGCTGTGGGCGAGGAAGGGGAGAGGAAGGCGCAGGAGGGCAGCCCCTCTCGAGGCCCTCCGTCCTCTGGCTGGCGAACCTTGCTCTCGCCCGTGGCCTCATTGTCCTGCTCGGCGCCCTTGCCTTGCCTGCGGCGGGTGGCAAGGAGGACCCCCGCAGGAGAAACAATGGGATGCTGTGCCAGCCTCCTCCTCCTCCTCCCCATCTGCTTCCCCCACATCTACCATCGACCCTCAGTCTTCTCCACTGTCGTTTTCCCTCCTCCATCCTCCCTCCTCCCTCCTCCCTCTTCCCTCCTCCTTCCTCCCTCCTCTTGCCTCCTCCTCCTCCTCCTCCTCCGCCTCCTCCTCCTCCTCCGTCTCCTCCCCTTATTTTTCTTCTAGTATCATTAGTATTAGTAATAGCGTTAGTGCTTGCATGTTTGCTATTATTATGCAAATGAATCTTCATGTTCTAAGTGTTAGCCGTACACATGTTATTGGTAGCAAAATGTTTCTTATTATTAGTACGTTTACTCCTCTCTTACTATGATTAGCATTATTGTTTGTATGATTAGTGCTATAATATTATTATGACCACAGTTTTGTTATTCTTCATAACTTCTATTATTCATATGATAATGTCGAGCGTCTTCTTATTCGTATTCTTCTTCATAGTATTAATATGATGTTGCTTCTATTTCGTTGGTTATTATTATCAGTCGTACTAGTATTGCCTTCTTTGTACTATTAATAGTAATACTCTTCTTGTTCGTATTAGTAGCATGCTTATTCGTAGTAGTAGTAGTATGTGTCCTCTAATGTTTCGTACGACGCTTATTAGTATTGATCGTATTTCAAGTATTGGTATTAGTATCTTTTTATACGTATTATTATTGCTGCTATTCGTGATCGCGTTCTTCGTATCATTATCATGTTTCTTAGTGCTAATAGTTTCCTTCGTATTCTTAATGTTCGTAGTATTCTTCTCCTGCTTAGTAATAGTACTATTCTTGTTATTGTTATTTGTACTCTTGTAATTCATGCAATGGTTGATAATTGTCGTTTTAGTCTGATGATTGTTCTCCTTATTCTTGCAATGTTTGACACTGTTCTTTTTATGCTACGATCGGTTATCCTACGATCGGTTATATTGGCACTATCCTTTGAATGCTACGATCGGTTATATTGACACTACTATTTTAAGGCTTAATAATGTTAGATGCATATGCTTCGGACGCGTTGTCTTCTTCTTCTTAATAGTCGCATTAGTGTTCAAAAAAAAAATCTAATATAATTACCAGGAAGAAAACGTGTAGTCGCGATACTAGGATGACTAGCGTTATCTGCATTCGAATCATTATAATTAGGTTTACGAGTATGAATAGTAGTATTCTTCTTAGTAGTCATAACATACGCCTTATGTCCCTTTCGAGTAGAAGTAGTAGTAGTAGTAGTAGTAGTAGTAGTAGTATGATTATTCGTATCATTAGTTGGAGTAGTATGTTTCGTGGCATGAGTATGACAAAAAATAATACGAGTAATAATAGCAGTATTCTTCTTATAACTGAAAATTTCGAGTACCCATAACATTCTTAGTATTAGTATCACTACTAGTGATAATACGACTAATAAACTTACTAGTAGTATCCTTCGTATTCTTGTTAACCATACGATTAGTAGTATTGGCATAAAGCTTCGTATGTTGAGTACTATTTCGGATGTGTCCAACTCTGCTTCTTAACATTCGCATTAGTGTTATACGTATTTTGCATGCTAGTACTACTACTAATAATATCGTCAAACGCAATACCATGATTGTCAGTGTTAACATCATTCGTAACATTATTACTATTACTTATACCAGCATGGTTATTACTATTCTCCTTCGTAGTCCGATCATGCGCCCTATGATACTCGTA
Source organism: Prorocentrum cordatum (assembly GCA_963575745.1). Classification (NCBI taxonomy): domain Eukaryota; class Dinophyceae; order Prorocentrales; family Prorocentraceae; genus Prorocentrum; species Prorocentrum cordatum. The sequence continues at coordinate 16,471 of CAUYUJ010007278.1, read as the reverse complement.
GCATTAATGGTAGTAGTAGTAGTATGTTTCGTGTATGAATAATACTGATCTAACGAATCATACTATTATTCCAAGTGTTCCTATTAGTATTATTATATGTGTTCCTCCTCCTCTTCCTCCTCCTCCTTTTCCTTCTCCGCCTCCTCCTCCTCCGCCGCCTCCTCCTCCGCCTCCGCCCCTCCGCCTCCGCCTCCGCCTCCGCCTCCGCCTCCTCCTCCTCCTCCTTTTCATATTCCTCCTCCTCCCCCTCCTCCTCCTCCTCCTCCTCCCACTCCTCCATGCCTTCTCCTTATAAACAAGTGGCACGCGTGCACTGGCTCTTGCACAATTGAGAGAAGAAAGAGGCGCCTTGTGCCGCGCCAGTGTGTCGACTGGGCCTGTCTGAGTGGATCTGTCGGAAAGCGGAGGAAATTGTTTTGCTCCTGGAGCCCGCCCTGAGGATTTCCAAGAGTTTCGAGAGAAGCCCCGAGACCCCCAAGAGGTGTAATATGATCCAACAGAATTCCGAGCTGCCAGGAGGTCGCTCCAAAGCACTCCAAGATGGCTCCGAGACGGCCGAAGAGGAGTCGGTGAGCGTCGCCAGGAGGTTCCTCAGAGGCAAAATGTGGTGAGATGGTTTCCAGACGGCCGAAGAGAGGCCTCCATGAGGGTTGCGAAGAGGGGGCCTCACAAGATGGGCTCCCAGGGGGGGAGGGGGGGGGGCGGGGGCGAGCTCGACGAAAATAAAGGAGTCCGTGGCGCAAGGGGGCTTCCCTGGGAAGCCTGGGCGGAGGGGGGGGGGTTTGAGGGGCTCCCACGGGGAGATGGCTCAGGGGAGCCAGGGCTCAGAGGGGGGGGGGCCAGGACGACGAGCGACCACGACCACGACGAAAATAAAAGGTTTTGGGGAGGTGGGCCGAGGGAGACGAAGGAACAGTGAGGGGGCGGGGCCGGGGGGGACGAACGACGACAAGACACGACGAAAATAAAAGGTTCCGTGGCCCAGGGGGGCTGCCCTGGGAAGCCTGGACGGAGAGGGGCTGCCAAGGGGCCCACAGGGGGGCGTGGCCCCCAAGGGGCCCACGGGGGCCCAGGGGAGCTGGGTCGCAGGGAGGGGGGGGGGGCGGCCGAGCCCAGGGGAGCTGGGTCTCAGGGAGTGGGGGGGGCCGAGGGGGACGAACGACGACACGACACGACGAGAACAAGTGGCACGCGTGCCCTGGCTCTTGCACAAAGGAGTTGCGAAGGACAGGAGGCCCCCGCCTCCTTCTTCCAGGAGGGGTTTACGAGGAGCCAGGAAGAAAGCGGAGGAGGAGGAGGAGGACGACGACGACGATTTCTGGGCCTGGCCTGGTTTCCACGAACCACGAACGACCACGACGAAAATACAGGGTTCCGTGGCCCAGGGGGGCTGCCCTGGGAAGCCTGGACGGAGGGGTGCTCCCAAGAGTTTCCACGGGGGGTGTCCCAGGAACGAAGGACGACGACGAAAATAAAGGGTTCCGTGGCCCAGGGGGGCTGCCCTGGGAACCCTGGACGGAGGAGGGCTCCCAAGGGCTCCCACGGGGGGGTGGCCCAGGGGAGCACGGAGGGGAGGGTTCCGTGGCCCAGGGGGGCTGCCCTGGGAAGCCTGGACGGAGCCGGGCTCCCAAGGGCTCCCGAGGGGGGGGGGGGGGGCCGGGGGAGCTGGGTCTCAGGGCTCCCACGGGGGGGTGGCCCAGAAGAGCTGGGTCTGGGGGGGAGGCAGGGGGGGGCAGGGGGACGAACGACACGACACGAAAATAAAGATTCCGGGGCCCAGGGGGGCTGCCCTGGGAAGCCTGGACGGGGGAGCTGGGTCTGGGGGGGGGGGCAGGGGGAAGGCAGGGGGACGAACGAAAACGACACGACACGAAAACAGTGGCACGCGTGCCCTGGCTCTTGCACAAAGGTGTCCGAGGCTCAGGGGGGGCCGCCCTGGGAAGCCGCAGGGGGGGGGGCAGGGGGACGAACAACACGACACGACACGAAAATAAAGGTGTCCGCGGCCCAGGGGGGCTGCCCTGGGGAGCCTGGACGGGGGGGGGGCAGGGGGGGGGGGGCAGGGGGGAACGAACGACACGACACGACACGAAAATAAAGATGTCCGAGGCTAGAGCACAGCTGTGCAAGAGATAAAGGGTCCGTGGCCAGGGTGGGCTGCCCTGGGAAGCCTGGACGGGCTGGATGCCTGCCTGGACGCGGGGCAGGGGGGGGTGAGGGCCAGGGCCAGGGGGCGACCAGGGCCAGGGGGACGAACGACACGAACGACGAACGACACGAAAATAAAGGGTTCCGTGGCCCAGGGGGGCTGCCCTGGGAAGCCTGGACGGGCTGCCCTGGGGGACGAACGACACGAACGACGAACGACACGAAAATAAAAGGTTCCGTTGCCCAGGGGCGCTGCCCTGGGAAGCCTGGACGGGCTGCTCTGGGAAGGCTGGACTGGATGGGAGGCAGGGGGGGGTGAGGGCCAGGGCCAGAGGGGACGACCAGGGCCAGGGGGGCGAACGACACGCACGACGAACGACACGAAAATAAAGGGTTCCGTGGCCCAGGGGGGCTGCCCTGGGAAGCCTGGACGGACTGCCCTGGGATGCCTGGACGGGGGGCAGGGGGGGGTGAGGGCCAAGGCCAGGGGGACGACCAGGGCCAGGGGGACGAACGACACGAACGACGAACGACACGAAAATAAAGGGTTCCGTGGCCCAGGGGGGCTGCTCTGGGAAGCCTGGACGGGCTGCCCTGGGATGCCTGGACGGGGGGCAGGGGGGGGTGAGGGCCAGGGCCAGGGGGACGAGCAGGACACGAAAGTGTTCCGTGGCCCAGGGAGGGGGGTGAGGGCCAGAGCCAGGGAACGACCAGGACACGAAAATAAAGATGTCCGAGCTCTAGAGCACAGCTGTGCAAGAGAATAAAGATGTCCGAGGCTCAGGGGGGCTGCCCTGGGAAGCCTGGACGGAGGAGGGCTCCCAAGGGCTCCCACGGGGGGGTGGCCCAGAAGAGCTGGGTTTGGGGGGGAGGCAGGGGAGGGGCAGGAGGACGAACGACACGACACGAAAATAAAGATTTCCGGGGCCCAGGGGGGCTGCCCTGGGAAGCCTGGACGGGGGAGCTGGGTCTGGGAGGGGGGGCAGGGGGAGGCGGGGGACGAACGAACACGACACGACACGAAAAACAAGTGGCACGCGTGCCCTGGCTCTTGCACAAAGGTGTCCGAGGCTCAGGGGGGCTGCCCTGGGAAGCCTGGGGGGGGGGGCAGGGGGGGGGGGGGCAGGGGGACGAACGACACGACACGACACGAAAATAAAGGTGTCCGAGGCCCAGGGGGGCTGCCCTGGGGAGCCTGGACGGGGGGGGCAGGGGGGGGGCAGGGGGACGAACGACACGACACGACACGAAAATAAAGATGTCCGAGCTCTAGAGCACAGCTGTGCAAGAGAATAAAGTTCCGTGGCCCAGGGGGGCTGCCCTGGGAAGCCTGGACGGAGGGGGGCCGCCAAGGGGCCACGGGGGAGGGGGGGGGGGCCAGGGGAGCTGGGTCTCAGGGAGTGGGGGGGCCGAGGGGGACGAACGACGACACGACACGACGAAAATAAAAGGTTCCGTGGCCCAGGGGGGCTGCCCTGGGAAGCCTGGACGGAGGGGGGCTCCCAAGGGGCCCAGGGGGGGGGTGGCCCAGGGGAGCTGGGTCTCAGGGAGTGGGGGAGGGCCGAGGGGGACGAACGACGACAGGACACGACGAAAATAAAGGATTCCGTGACCCAGGGGGGCTGCCCTGGAAGCCTGGACGGAGGGGGTCTGCCAAGGGGTCCACGGGGGGGTTGCCCAGGTGATCAAGGTCTCAGAGGGGGGGGGGGGCACGGAGAGAGGGTGGGGCCAGGGGGGCTGCCCTGGGAAGCCTGGACGGAGGGGGGCTGCCAAGGTCAGGGGGGGGCACGGAGGGGGGGCCCAGGGGCGCTGCCCTGGGAAGCCTGGACGAAGGGGGGCTGCCAAGGGGCCCACGAGGGATGGCCCAGGGGAGCTAGGTCTCAGGGGGGGGGCCAGGGGAGCTGCCTTGGGAAGCCTGGACGGAGGGGGGCTGCCAAAGTCAGGGGGGGGGGGCGGCACGGAGGGTGGGCCCGAGGGGCGCTGCCCTGGGAAGCCTGGACGGAGGGGGGCTGCCAAGGGGCCCACGGGGGGGTGGCCCAGGGGAGCTAGGTTTCAGGGGGGGGGGCAGGAGAGCAGCCCTGGGAAGCCTGGACGGAGGGGGGCTGCCAAAGCCAGGGGGGGGCACGGAGGGGGGGCCCAGGGGGGCTGCCCTGGAAGCCTGGACGGAGGGGTGGCTGCCAAGGGGCCCACGGGGGGGGTGGCCCAGGGGAGCTAGGTCTCAGGGGGGCCCCAGGGGGGCACGCCCAGGGGAGCTGAGTCTCAGGGAGGGGGGGGGGGCCGAGGGGGACGAACGACGACACGACACGACGAAAATACAGATGTCCGAGCTCTAGAGCACAGCTGTGCAAGAGAATACATTCTCCCTCTCGCACCCCACGCCAATGTTTAGGGCGGGCGGGGCGTTTCGCCTGAGACCTCCTCACCACTTATGATTCTGAAGCTTAAAGATTGGCAACAGCTTCACAGATGGAGGGCGGGTCATGTTCAAAATGTGGCTCCCGCCGTAGCGCCACGCACATTCGTCCAAAAAATGCATGTGCTTCACGGATTGAGGGCGAGTCGTTTTCAAAATGCGGCTCTCCTCTCAGCGCCGCGCACATTCGTCTTAAAAGTGTGCAACAAGGTTTCACGGATTGAGGGCGATACGTTTTCAACATGTGGCTCTCATTTTGGCGCCGCGCACACTCGTTGTAATATGTTCAAAGCTTTGACGGATTGTGGCGAGTCGCTTTCAGAATGTAGCTCTCGTTTTAGCGCCGAGCACATTCGTCTTAAACATTGCACGAATTCCGCGGGTTGCGGGCGGTTCCTTTTCATTATGTTGCTCTAGCCCTAGCGCCACGCACATTCGTCTTAAACAACTTGCAAGAGGTTCACGGATTTCCATGATCAACGTACCAGAAATGATGTGTTGGAAGGATTCATTCTTATGAGGGCGCACAGGTTATGTTGATTCGCGGTGCTCAAGTCCCGGGAAAGGCGTTCTGGCACGATTCAGGATCGTCAAGACACAACAGTGGGGTTGATCCGTGGCGTTGGAATCCCGAGAACAATGTTTTGGTATGCTTCAGGGTCTTCAGACAGTTGTCTTCCAAAGAGGCAGTCCCCTCAGTAGAACTGAACTATTGTAGGGGCCTATGAAGAGGGACCTTGGAGAGAGGGTTTATTCCAATATCGCTGATGCCTCTTGGGTTTACACTGGTCCTCCTCCTCCTCTTCCTCCTCCTCCTCCTCGATCGCCTCGCTCCCCTGGTGCACCCTGAGGGGGGGCGGCATCGCCTCTGGAGGTCCCTGAAGGTCCCTGGGTGTGGCAGCAGCAGGATGAGCGAAAGCCCTTTTGCCTTATATTGCTCCCACCGTTCTGAAAGACCACATCCCAGAAATAATTTCGAGCACCCAGAAAAATGTCGAAAGAGTGCCGCAACAGTGTCGAAACAGTGTCGGACAAGTGTCTCCCAGGGCCCGACACGTGAAAACCCTCGAAGTTCGGTACTTTGTCGGTGCTCGGAATTCTTTTGGTGATCAAGGCTAAAGCAGGTTGGAACATCATAACCTTTGCCTTGAGCCAAAGTGTCACGGTCAACAGTGCTGACCCTGCCTCCCTTGACCAACGGGCTCGGAGGATTCATGTCAGCATACATATGAGCTAACTGCTAAACCTACCCCCCGAAAATGGGAGATCCGCCACATGGGCGCGCCTGACGGGGGACGGAAGTGGGGTGCGGCAGGAGCTGACCCCCGGGTCCCCCGGTGAAGCTGCGTGAGTCCACTCCGCAGCCCCCCCCCTGGCAGTGTGACTCTTGGATTTCGGAGACCCCAGATAGGGGCCCACGGACACACGCACACACACACACACACACATACAAATACATGGACACAGAATCCCAGGATTCCTCATAATTGTCATAATCCTTTAAGTCTCGTCTTCCCCTCCGCTTCCCGTAATTTCCATCAGTTCCTGGGAAGCGCCTGTTCTGTGCTTTTCTGTGTTTTGTCCTCCTGAATGCTGGCCAGAATGCGTCCCACAACGCGCCCCAGAAGTGATGGCCGCCGACTGCCTCGGAGATCCGCCGAGGGCCTCCGAGGGTTCCCGACGGTCGCCGAGGGCCTCCGAGGGCCTCCGACGGCCGCCGAGGACCACTGACGGCTGGCGAAGGCCTTCGAGGGCCGCCGAGGGCCTCCCCATCTTTCCCTCCTCCTCCTCCTCCTCCTCCTCCTCCTCCTCCTCCTCCTCCTCCTCCCCTCCTCCTCCTCCTCCTCTCCTCCTCCTCTCCTCCCCTCCCCGCCTCCTCCTCCTCCTCCTCGCCTCCGCCTCCTCCGCCTCCGCCTTCGCCCTCCTCCTCTGCCTCCTCCTCCCCTCACCCGCCTCCGCCTCCCCCCCCGCCTCCGCCTCCCCTCCGCCTCCGCCTTCGCCTCCTCCTCCGCCTCCTCCTCCTCCTCCTCCTCCTCCTCCTCCTCCTCCTCCTCCTCCTCCTCCCGTCGTCCTCGTAAACCCTCTTCCGGAAGGTTTCTGGACGTGCTTGGCATATGTTGAACCTCCTCCTCCTGCCGCCTGGATGTTGTCCCATCACCACTACCATGACCAGGGTGAGATTCATCACCCCATCATGATCGTCAACAGCATCATCATCCTCCTCATCATCAGCAGCATCATCATCATAATCATCATCAGGATCATCATCTTCATCATCATCATCAGCATCATCGTCATCGGCATTAGCATCAGCATCAGCACCATCATCATAATCAGAATCATCAGCATCATCAGCAGCATCATGATCAGCATCGTCATCAGCAGCAGCAGCTGCATCATCATCAACATCATCATCATCAGCAGCAGCATCATGAGCATCATCGTAATTTGCCGCATCATCGGCATCTTCTTCTTCATCGTCATCACCACTTATCATCATCACCATCACCAACACCATCGACAACAGCAATCATAACAGCAACAAGAGCAAAAACAAGAGCAAAAACAAGAGGAATGGGGCAAGTACAACAAAGAAAACCAAGCACAGCAACAACAGCAACAACAACAACAACAACAGCAGCAACAACATTTGCAACAACCACATCAATAAAGACGAACAAAAACAGCCACAACAGCAACAACAACAGCAACAACAACAACATCAACAACAACAACAACAGCAACAACAGCAATGACACAACAAAAACAATGACAGCAACAACAGCAGCAACAACATGAACAACAACACAAACAACAAGAACACCAACCACAACCGCAGCTACATCAACAACAACAACAACAACCACATCAACCACATCAACAACAACAACGACAATAACAACCACGACATCATAACGAACAACAACAGCAACAACAACAACAACAACGACGACAACAACAACAATAACAACAACAAAAACAAAAACAACCACAACAACAGCAACAACAATAACAACAACAACAAAAACAACAGCAACAACAACAACAGCAACATCAACAATAATCACAACAACAGCAACATCAACAACCACAGCAGCAGCAGCAACAACAGCAAAAACCACATCCTCAATATCACCATCATCATCACTATCACCTGGAGCATCATCAGCAGCATCATCAGCATCGTCCTCATAATCATAAACATTATCATCACCATCCTCTTCATCAGCATTCTCAGCAGCATCATCCTCGACATCATCATCATCAGCAGTAGCACCTGCATCAGCATCATCATCAACAGCATCATCACATCACATCACAACCATTATCATCATCTGCATCAACATCATAATCATCAGTATTAGTATTATCCATGTCATCATCACCACCACCACCACCAGCATCATCAGAATCAGAATTATCATCATCATCAAAATCATCACCATCATCATCATCATCATCATCATCCTCACAATCAGCATCGTCATCATCATCGCCATCAGCAGTAGCAACAGCAGCAGCAGCATCAGCATCAACATCATCATGCCCCGTCCCCCTCCTCCTCGTCCTCCTCCTCCTATTCCTCCTGCTCCTCCTCCTCCTCCCCCTCATCCGCCTCCTCTTCCTCCTCCACAATCCTCCACCATTTTCTACACTCCTCCTCCTTTCTCCTCCTCCCTCCTCCTCCCACCTCGTCCGACTCCCTCCTCAGGGCATCATCAGAAGCAGAATCCTCATGGCAAATTTGAACACCATCATGTCAACGCCATAACGATCCAGCACCATTCTCATACTCATCATCATAATCATCATCACAATCATAAACCCATCACCAACATGATAGTGCATCGCGGTCAGCGTCATTAGCGTCGTGGTCATCACCAACATCACCCTCGTCATCACTATCACCCGTGCCCCAAAGTGATCGTTACGGCGGCATGGTGGTTATAACACCAGCTAGTCAAAAGCGAAGAAAAACCTTGAAAGTTTAGAATCCCAATGTACATCCTCAAATGTACACTTGCAATCTCCGATTCACAAAATCGAGCATTCACGCCTCCGGCCCGTGGGGTCCACCTGGCCGGTAAAGAGCGCGCCGCCAGTGTAGACACGGCCTCGCCGGTGCAAGGTCTAATTGGCCGGCGTAGGCCCCAAGGAACCCCCCAGGCCACCCTCCCCCCCCCTCTGGGGCGCGAGCCCGAACCAGCTCGCCAGCCCCCGACTAAGACGAAGCCAGGACGGGGATAGATCCGGTCGAGGATAAAACGAGAATTCCTGAGATCTGGCGGCTGTGGAAAATGCACCGGGCGCCGCGGCCTTCTCGGAGCGCTCCGGAACGCTCTGGGAGCGTGACGGAACGCCGTGGCACGGATTTCCCCTCGTCCTAGCCACGTCCGACCGACCACGCAGTCGGCCTCGACGGCACGAGTGGGCGACCGCGCCGCCGCCGCCCGCCGCGCCGCCCCTTACCCCTCCCCATGGACCTGGAGAAGGGGGCTTCGCGAGTCGTCGGAGCGTCCAACACGGCCTCGGCGAGAAAGCCAAAATCATTGGCTTTACCAGGGTTTGGGCCTCATTGTGGCATCCTTGGCAGATGCGCCCCGGAGCGCGGCGCGCAGCGAGCGGCTCTCGAATTGAGAACCGCGTACAGTCGGCCCAGATTTGTAGGTCGACCCTGCCAAACCAAGGGTACCCTCGTGTCCTGTGCCTCGCGACCCGTGCGTCCTGCATTCCTGTTGACGATGTGGCCATCGCAAGGGTCTTGTGCCTTCTCGCGTGTCCTGTCCAATCGAGTCCTAGTTTATGAGTTCAAACGCCAGAGCGCAGCGCAGCGAGTGGTTTTTGTGAATTCCTTGGGGGGGGGGGGGACGCTAATTCATGCTGCCAATTGTTGGTTCGATCTGCGCCGCCGCCGGCCGCCCCTCCCCCCCGGGCGGCCCCGCCTCGCTTCCTGCATCGCCTTCGTCACCATCGCGGCGGCCTCGCGGCGCGGGCCCGGGCGGGCGGCGGCCTCTCTCCCGGCCTCATTTCCGGGCCTGTCCCCCTACAAGGGGGGGACTTTCGACGAAAAACCAAAGATACCCCCAAAATACCCCAAAAAGGCCACAACATACTCAAGAAACAGCCCCCAGACTATTTTTGGACAATTGTTTGACTATCTTTGGGGTATCATTTCTTTTTCGTCGGGAATCCCCCTGTAGGGGGACAGGCCCGATTTAATCCTGGCCGCTGCTCCCCCCGCCCTGCTCTGGGACGCACGGGGGCACACTAATTCTACACGCCCTCCTTGGAGGCGCGCGTCCGACCCGAACATAGTAGACCCATCTTGGAGTAGATCGTTTCCCGAGCGGTGCGGCCCAAAAGCGCCCGCCGCGACGCATGTACTCTAAGATTTCACGGTGCGCGCGTCGCCCCTGGGGGGGGGCGACGCACATATGGTATAAGTTTATTGGGGCGACGCCCACGTCCACCCCCGACTCCTCCTTCATTCCTGTTCCTTCTAAATAACTTCTCCCTGTCGCACCCCGAGGCCATTTTGGGGGGCGGGCCGGGCGTTTCGCCTGAGACTTCCTCACCACTTCTGACTCTGAAGCTTTGAAAAATTGGTAACGGTTTCACAAATGGAGGGCGGGTGGTTTTCAAAATGTGACTCTCGCCCTACCGCCACGCACATTCGTTTTAAACAATGGCAAGAGCTTCACGAATTGAGGATAACCCGTTCTCAACATGTGGTTCTCGCCTTAGCGCCGCGCACATTCGTTTCAAACATTAGCAAGAGTTTCACGGATTGCAAAAGTTCATAAAATTCATTCGTTCATAAAATTTGCAAAAGTTTCACGGGTTCCCACGATCAACGTACCAATAATGGTTTTGGAAGGATTCTGGATTTTGCGGGTGCAGCAATTACGTTGATTCGCAATGTTAAAATCCAGAAAATGGCATTCTGGCACGATCCAAGATCGCCTTGACGCAACAGTCAGGTTGATCCGTGGCGTTGGAATCCCGAGAACAATGTGTTGGCATGCTTCCGGGTCTTCAAACGGTTGTCTTCCAACGAGGCTGATCCCTCAAGGTGTATGGACCGTTGTAGGGGCCTATTAACAGGGGTTTGGAAAGGAGGTGTTTTCCAACATCGTTGATGGCTCTTGGGTTTACATTGGTCTTCCTCCTCCTTTCGCCGCCGCCGATGCCGACACCGCCACTTCCGCCTCCGCCTCCTCATTCCTTCTCTGCTACTTCCCTCCCCTCATACACTTCCCCGCCCAATTGTGGCGCACCCCTCACACGCTTCGTGGCCCCATAGGGAGCTCCACCTAAGGTCCCACTGGCAGAAGTCGCATGGCGGCGCCGCCCCCTTGTGGCGCACCCCTCACACGTTTCCTGGCCCCACAGGGAGCTCCACCTAAGGTCGCACTGGCGCAGCTCGCATGGCGCCCCCGCCCCACTGTGGCGCACCCCATCACACGCTTCGTGGCCCCATAAGGAGCTCCACCTAAGGTCCCACTGGCAGAAGTCGCATGGCGGCGCCGCCCCCTTGTGGCGCACCCCTCACACGTTTCGTGGCCCCACTGGGAGCTCCACCTAAGGTCGCACTGGCGCAGCTCGCATGGCGCCCCTGCCCCACTGTGGCGCACCCCATCACACGCTTCGTGGCCCCATAGGGAGCTCCACCGAAAGTCCCAATGGTGCAGCCTTCATGGCGGCCTCGCCCCATTGTGGCACACCCCTCACACGTTTCCTGGCCCCACAGGGAGCTCAACCTAAGGTCCCAATTGCGCAGCTCGCATGGCGGCCCCGTCCCATTCTGGCACACACCTCACGCGTTTCGCGGCCCCACAAAAAAATCCACTTATGGTCTCACTGGCGGAACTCGCATGGTGGCGCCGCCCCCTTTTGGCGCACCCCTCACACGTTTCGTGGCCCCATAGGGAGTTCCACATAAAGGTCGCAGTGGCGGAACTCGCATGGCGGCGCCGCCCCATGACATAGATAGTCCAGCGGCGCCGCCGCGCGATGCCGCCACCGCGCTCGGGCGAGCGCCTGGGCTGGGGGGCGGGCGCAGGGGGAGGGGGGAGGTTCCATGGAACCCGTCACTCCCGACATCGTAGTTGGGCACACACACACACACACACACACTCTCTCTCTCACACACTCTCTCTTTTTCTCTCTCTCCGTCTGCAAGGCCAAAGACGCAGGGATTTGGTCACAGATCTGACCGCATCTTGGGCCCGATGCCTCGGGGGCCTTTTAAACGATTGCTTCGCAGGGAGCGAAATGGCCCGACACGCACACACACACACACACACACACACACACGCACCGACCGCTGCAAGCGCCAGCGGCGCGTCGTCGAGCGAGCGCCATCCGCAGCAGGAGGAGGAGGGGGACGAGGAGGAGGAGGAGGAAGAAGAGGAGGGGGGCGGAGAACGAGGAGGACTGTGCCCAGAGCCTCGTTCGCCCCAGTCGCCGCGCTGCCCAGCGGCCACAGCCTTGCCCGCTATCAGCCAGCCAACTAGCCCTCTTTGCTATGCGCAAAGGAGCGTGAGGTTGTGGTCGAGCCCAGTGCCAGCTGCAGGCTGTGGGCAACCTCCCGTGCCGCCTTCTCCGGCATGGGCCGGGGGCGCGCGTGGTAGGGACAAAAAAGGAACAAACTCAACACAGAGTGCGGAGCCCGCCCGGGCTCCCGTGCCACGCCGCCCCCATCGTGTCCCTGCCCCGCAGGTGGGGGCAGGGAGGGCCGGGGCCACGATAAAAATTAGGATTCCAGAGAGCCGTGCCATTCAACTGCAGAGAAGAAGACAAGGAGGAGAGAAGCGACAGGGACGTGCACACAGAGCAACTCAGAAAAGCATTGCCCACAACCTGCCCGGCATTCCAAGCCCCACCTCCAAGGCGAGCGGCGCCGGCACGACAAATCACACTAACACCGAGGGCGCGTAATGAGGGATACAGCCGTTGGCGATCCACGTACCACCTTTGCAAAGCCTCGGGACAGCACAGCGTGCAGAGTAATAGTGGACAAAAGTCGAGCTCCACAGCGGACGAAGTCGACACTATGAAGACAGCAGGGCTTGACCCCGTTTAAAGACGGAGGTGGGGGGTCAAGCCTCAACGATGCCCGTAAAGTAAACCAAGTGGCTAAAAGTGCAACGCAAGGGAATTACATGAAAAAGCTATGATAAAGGTGAGAGCCAAACTGCACGGCCTGAGGAGCCCCTCCAGCCAGCTAGAAAAAAAGACGCCGAGCTTGTGTCAACGTACTGCTGGCCAGACATGCCGGAAGATGGTCCCAGATGAATGTTGAACATACGCAACACACACAGAGAGCCAGGTGGGCACGGTGGACAGGTGAGATTGTTTAGGCAAAATGCCAAGGCACGAGGGGCCCCCTGTACCGCGAGCCCCCCGCGCCCAGGTGGTCAATGGAGAACCCCACTGACCCGTGAGATCGTTTAGCCGCTGTCAGTCGTACTTGTTCCTGCAATACGCGCTGACCGCGTTCCTCGTGGGACCACGTAGGGGCCCCTTCGGGGCGCGCGTCGCCAGGACCCCTTCGGGGCGACCGGCGTGCGTCGCGGGGACTCCGTGCGGCGCCGCGCCCGCAGCCATGGACATCGGCGTGCACGGGCAAAGAAGCAGAAAAAGGAAATGGAAGGAAGCGGGCGCGATCCTCGTGAGGAGCGTGCCGACGTGGGCGTCGACATTCATGCAAGTAGACTGATTCGCACGCAGACTCACCCACAATCAGACTCACTGGCGCTCAGGCTCACCTGTTCTCAGTCTCTCGCACCCTGACAGACCGTCTTTGTTCGTATTGTGGACCCCGCCACGCATTGTGGCACGCCCCTCACACGGTTCGTGGCCCCATAGGGAGCGCGGGCGAAGATGATATTCACAATTGCGGCATTCACAACTGCATATGGTCGGGTCCGTCGCCAAGCTGATTATGCTACTATGTTTGAACCGCTTGGACGGAAAATGATACATGGCCTTACGAGAATCAAACTTTGGCAAACTTAATCGAAGAGTCACCCCCTGTTTATTATTGTTCGTATGTTTGACTTCTCCGTCTCTGGAGGGGCGCGCCCAACTCTCAAGACCAGGATCAATTCGGGCGCGTCCCCCTGCAGGCGACTTGGTCGGAAAAACAATACAGACTAAAAGGATACTCAAAATAGCCAAACAATACTCCCCCCCAGAAAAAACTTGTCCCAACCATCCTGTGGCGTTCGGTCTTCTTTTGCAGAGACAGCGCCCGCGTCCTCCTTCCTTCCTTTTCCTCCCGCTGCCCCCCTCCTTCCTCCTCGTCTTTGTTGTTGTTGTCCGCATGTCTCTGTTTCGGCACACCCATCACACGCTTCGTGGTCCATTAAGGAGCTCCACCCAAGGTGCCAGTGGCGGGTCTCGCATGGCGGCGCCGCCCCATTTTGGCACACCCCTCACACGTTTCGTGGCCCCACAAGGAGCTCCACATAAGGTCCCAGTGGCGCAGCTCGCATGGCGGCCCCGCCCCATTTTGGCACACCCATCACACGCTTCGTGGCCCCATGGGAGCTCCATATATTGTCCCAGTGGCGGAACTCGCATGGCGGCCTCGCCCCATTTTGGCACACCCCTCACACGTTTCGTGGTCCCATAGGTAGCTCCACCTGACGTCCCAGCGGCGGAACTCGCATGGCGGCCTCGCCCCATTTTGGCACACCCCTCACACGTTTCCTGGCCCCACAGGGAGCTCCACCGAAGGTCCCAATGGCGCACCCTTCATGGCGGCCTCGCCCCGTTGTGGCACACCCCTCACACGTTTCGTGGCCCACCAGGGAGCTCCACCGAAGGTCCCAATGGCACATTTCGCATGGCGGCCCCGTCCCATTTGGGACACCCCTCACACGCTTCGTGGCCCCACAAGGAGCTCCACATATGGTCCCAGTGGCGCAGCTCGCATGGCGGCCCCGCCCCATTCTGGCACACCCCTCACACGCTTCGTGGCCCCATAGGGCCATAGGGATCTCCACCTAAGGTCGCACTGCTCGCATGGCGGTCCACCTAAGGTCGCAGTGGAGCAGTTCTCATCGAGTTCTTCCTGGCAGGGCCGCCGGAAGGTTTGCAGAAGCAGCTGGGGCAGTTTGCGGCGCGCACGAAACGGCGCAGAAAGGAGGCGTCGGCCCTCGCCAGGGAGCTGGGCTTCACCGAGTTTATCCGCGAGGCTTGACCTGAGGAGCGGCCCGCCCGAGCCTCGCCGTCTCTCGACGGTCTGACTGTTTGGCCTCGCGCCGCGGGCGACCCGCGCGCGTCGCTAGGACCCTCTCGGGGCGACCAGCGCGCGTCGCGGAAATTCCGCACTGCGCTCTGTCCAGAGCCTCGCTCGCCCCCGTCGTCGCTCTGCCCAGCGGCCACAGCCTTGCCCGCTATCAGTCAGCCAGCTAACTCTCTCTGCTCCGCGCAGCGGACGACCCGCGCGCGTCGCCAGGACCCCTTCGGGGCGACCAGCGTGCGTCGCGGGACTCCGTGCGGCGCCGCGCCCGCAGCCATGGACATCGGCGTGCACGGGCAAAGAGTCAGAAAAGGAAAGGGAAAGAAGCGGGCGCGATCCTCGTGAGGAGCGCGCCGACATGGGCGTCGACACTCATGCACGTAGACTGATTCGCACGCAGACTCATTCACAATGAAACTCACTCGCGCCCACGCTCACCTATTCTCGTCTCTCGCGTTCAGACCGACCGTCTTTGTTCCTACTGTGGACCCCGCCACGCATTCTGGCACGCCCCCTCGCACGGTCCGTGGCCCCACAGGGAGCCCGAGCGAAAATGAGATTCACACTTGCGGCGCTCACAACTGCATATTGTCGGGTCCTTCGCCAGGCTGATGATTTTACTATGTTTGAACCTTTTGGACGGAAATGATACATGGTTTTACAAGAATCAAAGTTTGGCAGAAAGTTTGTCGAATACTCGTCCCCTGGTTATTATTGTTCCTATGTTTGAATTATCCTTTTCTGGAGGGGCGTGCCCGATTCTGAAGACCAGGATTAAGTCGGGCGCGTCCCCCTACAGGCGGATTTGGGAAGAAAAATGATAATATTTAAAACATGATACCAAAAAATAGCCAAACAATACTCAAAAAAACATCCCCCGACTAGTTTTCTCTAGCATCCTGTGGTGTTGCGATATTCACAACTGCATATGGTCGGGTCCTTCGCCAAATACAAAAAGAATCAATCCTTTTGTGGAGGAATACAAAAGGATTCCTTTGGTTGAACTACAAAAAGGATTCCTTTTGTGGCGGCCGCCCACCCCCCACATCCCAAGGACGACCCCCCACCTGACAACGAATGCAAAAAGATTCGTTGCAGGGCACTCTGTAATTTGTTTGACTATTCTTGAATACTCCTCCTGTGGAGGGAGACGTGCCCGGCTCTCGGGACCAGGTCGGGCGTTGGTAGAACTGGGTTTAGTGGAACCTGGCTTAGTGATCTGTACCGGGGGCGCCCCCCGTCCCATTTCCACTAACCGGAACTGCCGTCACCCGAAAAAACACCAGCTATGGCAAACCTGGTTTAATGATTCTGGCCAATTCGACGGGTCCCCGTACCTGGGGTCCTGGCCATACCCGACCAGGAGGAGGAGGAGGAGGAGGAGGAGGAGGAGGAGGAGAATGAGGAGGAACAGGAGGAGGAGGAGGAGGAGGAGGGGGAGGAGGACGAGGAGGCAGTCGAGACAAGGGCGGCCTTGCAGAATACTCCTCCTGTGGAGGAAGACGTGCCCGGCTCTCCGGACCATGAGCCGGTGCGCACGCCCCCCCTGCCGGCCTGGCCCGGGGCGCACACACAGCCCGCTCCCACGGCCCCGGGGGCCGTGGGCCCTGGCCGGGAGGGAGCGGACGTGTCGCAAACCGTCTGTGTCACTACTCGTT
>CAUYUJ010007277.1:32500-47827 GCA_963575745.1 Prorocentrum cordatum | reverse complement strand
CCCCGGCCGCTGCGGCTCAGCGTTGCTGCCCGTGGCGGGGGCGCGCCGCGCTGAGCCTTCCTGCCGACGAAGCGGAGGGGCGGTCTTTCACGCCCCATCCTTCCCCTGCGGGTCTCGGGTGGCAAAGCTCGGCCCCTTCCCACAACAACCAGCTGCGGGGCGACGCCACGAAGGTGAGACTCGGCCGTTCTGAAGCCTTACAATCCAGCGGCAGCGGCGGCGCCCGTAAAGGGCCCCCCCCGCCCGCTAGGTTCCGAGGCTCAGAAGAGAGAGAGAGAGAGAGAGAGAGAGAGAGAGAGAAAGAGAGAGAAAGAGAGAGAGAGAGAAAGAAAGAGAGAGAGAGAGAGAGAGAAAGAGAGAGAGAAAGAGAGAGAGAAAGAGAGAGAGAGAGGAGAGAGAGAGAGAGAGAGAGAGAGAGAGAGAAGAGAGAGAGAGAGAGAGAGAACAACAACAAAAAAAAACGAAAAATAAGCAACAAACAAACAAACAAAAAACGGCAACGAGCAACGAGCAACGGGAAGGCACACAAGTGCTTTGAGACGTGTTCGGGCCCTCTAGCTGTCACTGGAGGTAGACGAGGAGGAAGAGGAAGAGCAGGGAGAAGAAGAACGGCGCGGAGCAGCCGGCACAAGGGATCGGCCCACGAACGAGACGCGCTTCACACGCTCACTGGCGCCACCGCCCTCGCAGAACAAAAGTTGCATGAAATGGTCACTGCCTGCAGGCAGAGGCTGGCGGCCAGGCCCCAGAGGAAAAATCTCTTTCCGCTACACCGCAAACGCTGGGCACACCGCCAATGCATGACGCAAGGACGCGTTACGAAGCCCACACGCCCTGCATCTCTCAAGGGTGCATGGGCGGTCATCGCCCCCCAACGCAGAGAGCGGCCAAGCGCCACCCAGACGCGCCACAGCCCACAATTGAAAGTGCTCCCAAAAGTGCGGCCCATACTCCCGCGCGAGGAGGCCAGGGAGGGAGGGCCCAGGGCACAGGTCGTAAAAATAACGGTTAAAGGCTCCGAACATCCGAAACGCGGCCGCGACAAAAGCAGCCCGGTCGTACTGGAGCAAGACCGGGCGCACGCAACCTAGCCGGTAGTCCCTCAGCACCTCCTTCCGGGCAGCCCGATCCCTCCGCGCAGCCTCGATCCTCCCAGGTGGAAACATGACGTGGCATAGCAGGTCAGCAGGCGGGGGAGGCCGGCGGCCCAGAAGCCGAAGCGCCGCGGTCTCCCATGTCGGGGTGCCCATATCCTTCGCCGCGCGAAGGACTACGGCCGCTGGGTGATCGCAGGGCAGCACCTGCAGGCGCGCCCTCGCCATGATTACCCTCTCCAAAAAAACGCGTGCCGAGCCGCATTGGCCAGCCGCACTGCGCGACTACAACAGCATGCCTGATGGGGGGGGCTCTTCGGCAGCCCAACGGACGTCGACCCCAGTTTACTTGGAGCTTATTACGGGCGGCCTCCGCCCCTGGCGTGCCCGCTAAAAGCGGGGCAGCGTGTAGCACCACGGATTCCACGCGTGAGGAGGCCTGGGCGGCTGCGACAGATATAGAGAATCCTCCGCTTTGCGCAGGGTGGAGCAAGCAATTTGCCGAAACAGTCCTTTCCCATCGCCGCAACCTCACGGAGCAGGGGAAGAAAGGAAAGACCCCCGTCAACCAGGACATCAAGCAGGCGCTTCACAAGCACTACGGGGCAGCCGGCCTGCGACGGAGGTGGCCCCCCAAAGGTCGGAAGCACGCAAGTTTTCCCAACCCCATACTGAAACTGAGACCTCATCCTCCTGGCGCACCGCGTGCACGCGGAGGACGCCTCTTCGGACAACACAGCGCGACCGGCCCCTGCTGACGGACAGGCCGTCGTGATGTCGTCGACGAAATGGACAGGGGGGAGGTGATGCGATCCTGTGGCCTCCACCAGCGCCGCTCTGTTCTCGAGTGCTGGTATCAACCGTAACGCGTGGGGGAAAAAGGCGTCAGCACGTGGCCAGGGGGCGCCTTCTTGCGCAGCGGCGCAGGCCGCCTGCGACACTGCCCAGGCAGACAGAGAGAAATCCCGAGAAGGCATGGCAACATCAACTGATGCACGCACCGCGCCACGGGCATCACCCAAGGCCAAACGAGCCAAGAGAGGGATGCGAGAAGCGCACCCCCAGGCATGGCCTGTTCGATCTCCACAGGGAGAGCGCGCAGCTGCGCATTGAAGGCGTGGACCGACAAGCGTCGCGCTTGCGCGGTGCCGCAACCTAGAGCGAAAAAAAAGCCTGAGCAAATCGCGGGGCCCTACCACCTGATGGTCTTGCGCAACGACATCGTCAAGCATCAGCCAGTCGGCTCCCCGAACACCCGCGGCGAAGACGCCCAAGAGCATCCCGTCTATGGAAGCGACGTCGAAAGCCCATTTCTCGCCTGCGATCGCCCACCAGGTTGGGAGGTCCTGTGCTGCTCTGAGTTGGGCGTCCACGACGAGCGCAATTACCAAAGACACAGCGTCACCGACGCCTCCCTTCTGGGCTGGACCACAGTAAGCCTCTATGCAGTGGGAGTTGCGCGCCAGCCAGGCCGCGTCTTGAACCGACGCCATGTCACTGGCAAACGAAACTGGACGCAGGGCAGAGAGCCGACGCACTACCGCTGGCTCCGATTTGCGGATCGTGGAAAACTGCTCCAACGACCAAGGACGCGAGGTAACGCACAGGGCGCGCGCCAGGTTCAACAGGGCGCGCGTGAGACGGACCCCCCCCCCCCTCAACCTTGGCACGCGCCGCCGCGCTGCACATGCGCACAGTTCGCTTGCCTGGCTTGAGCAGCGCAAGGGCCGCCTCGATTTCCTCTTCCGAGTACGGCTGCTCTGGCCCCTCCTAGCCGGAGCTCGCGCCAGCGCGACGGATGGCAGCGACCTGGCTTGACATGCGCGTGCGTTCGGCTGGGCCCTGCGGGGAGTCAGTCTCGGCGCGCGAGCAAAGGTCCCTACGGATGGCGTCGAGCACCTCAGCTGTCGAGAGAGCCGCGCCAGAAGACTCGTTCGTCCACTAGCTGCGTGTCGAACCGGGCTGAAGATGTGAAAACGCCCGTGAGGAAGCGTTCCGCCGCGCCTGCGTTCGTGTCCCTACGGGATAAATACCGGTGGGCCGCTTTGCGCCGCTCCTGCCACGCAGCAGTCTCCACGGCGGACTTGTGCGCCTCGTGCGCCGGGAAAGACGCGGGACTCAAAGGAGCTCGTGGAGGCGCGCGCCCCTCGCGAGCACCAACGCGGCCCACCTTCGTGGCCCCGCAGCGTGACCTACTAAGGCGTAAGTGGCACCCCTCGCCCAAGCCGCGTTGTTGAGCACAGCTCGGCGCTGCAGACGAGTGGCGATGCCCCCAAACCAGGGCAGCCTAAGCCACGTGCTTCTGGCGGCCTGCTCCACAGCGTCCGCTAGCACGCCCAGCAGATCCGAAATACTGTCGAGCGCGGACGTCCACTTGTCCCCAGACGTCCAGGACACCCGCCCAAAGCCCGCAGACCACGAAAGGGCCGGGGAGAAGGGGACGTCGACCTGGACAAGCTTGTGGTCCGATGGGCCAGCGAACTCATCAAAGACAGACACAGAGGAAGGTAAGCTTCGGCAGGCCCCTAGAACAGATCAATCGTCGTGCCAGAGACGTGAGCAGGCAAAGGAGGGTTGTAAAGCGCGGAAAAAGCCCTGCGTCATCGAGCCACGCCGGATCTCGCGGATTGGGGCTCCTCTGTCGAGGAATACCGGGGGCAGAGGCACCCAACGGCTCGTGGGACGCGCAGTGCGACAAGTGGAGGTTCGGCATTCCCCCCGATAAGCAGGCGAGCAGCAAGGAGCAGCGGGCAACGATGGACGCCCAAGTGCCCCGGTCCCCGCCGTGGACAGGGTACATTGCGCACAGGGCGGCGCTAGGGGTGGTCTCATCGCCTGTGCCCCACAGCTCAAACCACTGGTCGCGAGTGCTGGAGATTTCGGGGAGCGGCCGGAAAGCATGCTCCAGTTCAGGGCGCAGAAAGAAGCCGACGGAGCCCCAGCCAGAGGACGTGGGTCCTTCCCAGAGAAAAAGGGAAACCAGGTGGCAAAGAGGCGCCGGATGAAAACGCGCGCCTGGAAGAATGCACGCGTCGACATAGATCCCGCTCTACCAAGCGCAGTGCGCGACGGCTTTCAAGCG
Source organism: Prorocentrum cordatum (assembly GCA_963575745.1). Taxonomy (NCBI): domain Eukaryota; class Dinophyceae; order Prorocentrales; family Prorocentraceae; genus Prorocentrum; species Prorocentrum cordatum. The sequence goes on along the minus strand of CAUYUJ010007277.1, from coordinate 43,651 downwards.
CTTACTCGGAGCAACAGATCCGAACCTAGTTGCAGGAAGCCCGTGCGTCGGGTTGAGGATTGCCAAGCGCAGGCGGATTTTCGTGGAGGGGCCTGGCCGACGCCATTGCTCACTGCTCCTGACAACTGACGGGGGTGCAAGCCGCCTACGTACGGGAGGCAACTGGCGATTCCAGTCGCGGGGATTTGCCTCCAGCGGGGGGGGCACATCTTTTTTTTTTTTTTTCCCCGGTGGGAATGCTCGAGCTCTTCGGCGATTGCCCACAACAGAGACGTTTCAGTGCCCGCTTGCCGAGTGACCTCAATCGGGCGTGGCGGCGCTAGCTCTAGTAATCTAACAGCGCGGCCGTCTGCTCACAACGTCGGCTCCCTACCGCCGCCCAACGGATCACTTTATCTCGCAGTGGCGCGAGCACCCGATCAACCTGATGCCGCCGAGCAGCCCGCGGGTCCGCCTCCATTGGGTCCGCGGGCGAGGGCGCCGGCGGGGGCGACCGACGGGGCCTGCTCGCCGGGCCCGCTCGCCCGAGCTCGGTGGCAGCACGCGGCGGCAGAGGGCACGAGAACGGAGAGGACGACCGAAGGAGAGACAAAGCAAGACCGCCGGCGTCGCACGGGCATGCGTGAGCGTTCTGCGGCCTTGCTCCATGGATGGCAAACGCTTGCTCCAACTTACAAGAAACGCGGAAACAAACCAAAAGACAACGAGAAGGGCGAACAAGAGACTCGACAGCAGGACCTCCTCCCAAGCGCCACCATCTTCGTGGACTCCTCCCCTCCTCCCGGCTGGCACAAGGTTTCCACCAGAAAAACAAGGAGGAGGAACGACAAAGGAGGAGTAACCAAAAATGCAGCAACGCGCCACGAGACAAACAACGACGACGACGACGAAGACGACGAGGGAGACGAAGGCGACGGAAGACGACGGCAACGCCGGCGAGGCAGGCCGACAGATTTGCAAGAGCGCAGCGCCGTCTTGCAAAAATGGCGGCTGGCATTTCAACCTTAGAAGGCGACAGGAAAACAAGACGGCAAGATGGCAGCAACGCCGGCGAGGCAGGCCGACAGATTTGCAAGACCGCAGCGCCGTCTTGCAAAAATGGCGGCTGGCGCTTCCAACCTGAGAGGACGACGCGCGAACCAGGAGCAAGAGTAATCGAGGGGTCACAAGCTCAGCCATCTTTTTCCAAGCGCATCACGTGCCCCCTGCCGCCTGTCAAGGAGCCGCCGCTGACAACCGATAATCAGGCACTGCCCTGGGGCATGGCACGAACCGCCCCTGCAGGGGCATGCGCGGAAGGCCCCGCGGCCTCCGCCCCATCCCACTGCCGACGCCGCCGACGCGTAGAAGGCTGCCGTCAGGTACGCACCGAGCGTCTACGCAAGCAGGGGAAAAAGGCAGGGGCAGAGAACAGGACAAGCGGGGGGAAGGCCAAAATGGCTGAGCGCGATGCGCCCCGAGACTCAACGCCTGCCGAGCAAGTCGCCCACTGACCACCGGGTAGGCCAGCGCTGGGCACCCGGGGCCGGAGCGCGCACTGGAGCCGCAGCGGACATAATGTCCGTTGCGTGGCCGAGGAACAGCAAAAGCTGATCTACGCAGGCTTCAAATGCACCCCGTTTGCCCTCAACTACGATCTTACCCTGGCGCTTGTTTTGTAATTGCACCGTAAGCTTTAAAATTGGGGACGTATTCCAGGTAACTTCCAAGCCTGGCTGGTCAAAGTCACCCGAAACGGTTGCAAAGGGCGGTGCCACGTCGGGGCCCGCGCGAGGGCTTTCCAACAGCACTTCGACCCCCATTGCGCGAACCAAATCATAGAGGTCAGACTGGCTAGGGCACCGCACTAAAAAAAGAGCCTGCTATGAACACTTCTTGCCGTCTAGTGTCGCCTACAACGTCGCGCAGGCGCTGACGCCGAGCGCCGATAGCTTCGTTGTGCTCCACGACTGTAGTAAACTTGGCCAAGGACCTGGCGTGCATAAGTGCCTCGCCCGCCGGCATGGCGGAGCCCAGCGCAGGAGGGGCCCGCGGCGCCGACCGAAAAGCACCTGCCGACCCCCCCCCATGGGGCGCGGGCGCGGCAGCAGGCACGAGCTGGCGTGGAGAGCCCGCGCGCCCGTCGACGCTGGCAGGGTTAAAAGGTTGGGGCGCAGCAGGAGCATGGCGCGCTGGCTCCACCACTGCTGACTGCGGCGGCGCCACTCCTCCAACTGGAGGCAGGTGCAGGGGCAAACGCGCCAAGCGCTCTTTAAAATAAAAAAAAAAAGGGGCAGAAGTGCGAACGAGCTTCTGGGCAACCTCAGGCGGGACCCCACGCGAGACCACGTTCGTGTCCCGATGGGTCCACACTTTACCGCCAGCAGGGCTTGCAAATTCACCCCACAAGACGGGAGTTCCTTGCAGCACCTGCAACTCTGCCTTGTTAGCTTGAAGTTCCAAAGGTGCTGCTGGGAAGCGCTCTGCTGGGAGGGGCCCAGGGCCCCAGGCGCTGCCAAGCCCATGTGGGGGGCGCCGGGGTCTGGCACCGTCCAACTGCGTCAGCCAGACCCAGGCGCGATGCTGATAGTACAGAGCCCAGAAAATCGCGCTGGACTCCAACCCATCGGTAAAGGAGGCGGGTTCACTTGTGGAGGACCAGGGCGACGGCGGGCACGCTCCCGCAGCGGATCTAGGGGCGACGAGCGCGCCCGGTGTCGGTGAGATGCAGCGCCGCCCCCCTCGGAGCCACCCACCCGCGGCCGGGGCGGGGGTGACGGCGGCGTGGCAGCGTGCGGCGGCGGCGCTGCCCCATGCCAGCCATCGGGAGGAGAGTATGAGCCCAGGGAGCGGGCTGGCCTCAGGGTCGCTGGCGGGCGCTCCACGCAGGCCTTGCCGGTCGTGCCTCCGACGATGACGGCGGGCCCAACGATCCCCCAGGCGGACTCCCTCCGTGCATAGACGGCAACAAGGCCCCGAGCTCTGCCGACAAGCCGCGAGCCTCGCGGCCAGGGGAGCTCGACGCTCTCTCTGTGGGAACAACCTGGACAGAGCGCGCCGAAGAAGGAGGCGATGTCCTCCGCCTCCTCCTCCTGGAGCGCGATCTGCCCCGCCTCTCGCGCCGGTAGCGCGAATCGCTCCTTCGTCTGCCTCGCCCGCTCATGGCTCGGAAGCGCGGGGGCAGCTCTTCTCAGTTCAAGGGGGAAGGCCCGATGCTGCAGCTGGAAGCCGGAGCAGGCTGCAGACGCCATTCGAGCATCGATTGGCACGACGACGCGGCACCACGACAAAGCACCACGACACGGCAAGGCGCCAAGGCACGGCACAGCACCACGGCAGCACGCGAGGCGGACGAGGGGAGCCATAGACAATAACAAAAGAACAAACAACACTCGAGACAACCTCGCAGTCAGGACAGACACGCCCAGAGCGGAACGACACGGCACCAACGGCACCCGGGCCAGCAGCACATGAAGGGCGGAGTGGGCCGTGTTTCTGATGCGGTGGAACGGGCGCGGCCCCACCCGGGGGCCCGCCCGCCGGCGCAGCAGGAGGACCAGCAGAACCACGACAACCATACCACAATGCGACAACAAGCAGCCGGCAGCAGCTCGCAGCATAAACCGCCACCACCAAAACGACTACGACAGCAGCGCCACCACCACAGCAAGGCGGCCAGCACATCACACCGACGGCGACCAGGGGCAGCACGGCGACCAGCAGCCCACGAGAACAACAAGCCAATGCAACATGGGTAGCGTGGAAGCAGATGGCCGTTTGCAAGCTCGCAGTACAACATGTCATTTGATAAGCCACGAAGGGCGGTCGGCCACGAAGGGGCGGTTGGGGCAACCCCACTGCATCCAACTGTCAAGGCTGAGGCTCCGAGCAAAGACGGCGATTACAAGAAAAAAAACAAATATGACATGTGGCAGTGACGTGGTTGGCGGCAACCCAAGACGACACGAGACCCAGCGACGACAACGACAAAGAAGACGACGAGAGAAGCGACGGCGACGGCAAGAAGACGACAACGTCGGCGGGGCAGGCCGACAGATTTGCAAGAGCGCAGCGCCGTCTTGCAAAAATGGCGGGTTGCACTTTTTACCTGAGAGGACGACATGACACAAAGGCTAGGGCGGCAGCGACGAGTCGCAACAAAAACCTCACATGCAAAGTAATTCGCCTGCCCGTAGAATGGCCGTCGTCGGCCAGGCCGCCCGCCGCACCGAGGGCGGCGCATCAAGCCACCGCGTCGTCCCGCTCCGGATCTTTGCTCTCCGCTGCTCCATAAGACGTGGCCCATACTCATCCTTCAAAATGCTATCGGTTCGCGGCATCTTCAAACGAAGCGGCCCGAGAAACCCACCTTGCAATGGAAAAAACAACGGGAGGCGAACGTTGTGGGGCTTCGTTGCCAAAACTCGAATATCAGAATACGGCCTCACAACATAAATTTCTGTCTATGACGTTAACGCCGTGGGGCTCTTGGGCGAGCCGACCCTGATGGAGGGCCGCTTTCGCTGCCCCCCCTAAGGCTGCGCGGCTCAGCCTCCCCTCTGCGGCAAGAGAGTCCCGCATGGCTGCGCACTCGCTCCATGGAAGTGGGTCGCGCGGGTAAACTCGAAACTTATGGGCGTTTAAAGATGCAGTCTTATATATCCAAGCTGACCGAAATGACGCGTAAGAGGGGCCCAGATCGCCGCCCAGTCCACCCCCTCTGCTAGGAACACAGCCAAGTCAATATCATAGTCCCATGCCGCCATCGCCTGGTCACGCACAGCGCCCAGGAAACTACCCCACATGAGCGCGCACTCGCCCAAGGTACCATCAGGAATAACCCCATTGCAATCAAACTGGCCCCCCCCATTCGCCGATTCAAAAAACAAGCAACATCAGCACAAGCCTGGTATAACCAATTCACAACAACAGCCGGGCTCAAAGGAATGCCCTCCTGAACGGTCGAACTGCCTACGGTCTCTCCTTGCTCGTTTGTCCTGCGGCGCGTCTGAGCAACTGTCATCCCAGATAAGACTGGCTGGCGCCACGGAGAGGTAGCTGATGACGCCGCCAGGGCTCGTTTCAATTCCGACTCGGCCAAGGCATTGCGCGACCGCAACACAGACACCCATTTGGACAATGAAGGGGTAAGGGCCCGTCCAACACTGAAAGCTGCCAAAAATTTGTCTGCCTTTGCAACTGTGGCTTTATGCCTGGTGGGGGCGCCTTCCAACAACGTGGCAATACTATCAACCATGGTGCCGACAACCCAGTGCAGACGCTTACCCAGCGGGGTGGGCCTAGGAGGGCGGGCGCCATACCTGTTAATGAATGTGCGCAGTTCCGTCTCCAAGGAGAGAGGCGACACATCAGCACCGGCGGGGCGCTCGCGGAGCGACATGGCAACAACAAGGCGCGGCTTCGGGCAAACGCAGCGACATGAGCAGAGGGGGGGGACAAGAAGAAGGCGACACAACATGAGAACACGAATTGCGAGCAACCCGCTTGCACTGCACCCCGTCTGATCCATGCCAACGTCATGACACTCTCTCCCACGCTCGCTTGCCCCACACACACACAGAACACGACGCGACCTGCATGATGATAAAGCTGAGGGCCGCCAGATTTGCAAGACCGCGGCGCTGTTTTGCAAAATCGTCGCTTCTTACCATTAATGCAGGGCGTAAAGAAGGGGCAGCCAACGGGAAAGGCAAACCATCAGAGACGCGGGCGCCCACATGCAAAAACCGCGGGCCGACAGATCTGCAAGAGCACGGCGCCGTCTTGCAAAAACGGCGTTGGAAATTCACTCCGACGTCAAAGGGAGGGCGAGGGGCAGCAAGGGAGACAGAGGCGAGAGAGGAGGAAAACCAAGTAGAAATAACTTAGCAGCAAAGCTCAAGACGATGCATTCTGCTGGACAACGCCGAGCGCCAGTGGTCAGCCCCCCCCTGCAGCGAAAGAGGCAAGCGCAGAGAGAAGAGAAGGGCCAGGCCCCACCCCAGCGTGCGAGCTGATGCGCGCCGCTGACAGTGGTCGACCTGGCGCGCGGGGGATCAATCAAGGCAGGTGGCAAACGTTGGCGATGGCGGCACTGGCGCGGTGGCCGAATGGGCGGCCCGCCAACCCCGCGCGCGGCCATCGGGAGGGGCGCCCACGACGACACGAGCCTGGCTTGTCGCACCGTGTGCTGCTTGGAGCCAAAATGGCTTGAGCCAAAATGGCTTTGAGCCAAAATGGCTACGGCGTTGGATTCCCCCACAGGCAGGCCCAGTTTCTGCTACCACACCCGTTTTGTCCTTGAGTCTTGCTGCGAGCCTCGTTTAGAGAGGGGGGGGAGGAGGGGGAGGGGGAAGTCGTCTCGTCTCGTGCCGCCCGCGCCGCCGCGCGCGCCTTCGCGTCAACGGCATGACCGTGACGCAGGCGCCCCGCGGCGGCCCTCCCACCTCCTCCCCTCGGGTTGTGTGTGTGAGTGTTGTGCGGTCTGTCTCGTGCATGTCCTTCATACCCCTTGCCTTGGAGGGGGTGCACGTTGCTAGCCAGGTAGCCTGCACCCCGCTCCCGAGACTGAAAGCAGGACGCGAGTAGCGCTCCCTGCACGGCCCCCCCCCCTCGTCGTGTACCAGGGGGGCGCGTCCCAGGCAGGCCTACGGCACCAAGCGTAGGCCCTGCATCCATATTGTCTCGCAGGGATACTATAAGGTCTTGTCCCGCGGTGCTTTGAGCCTGTCGTGCTTAGGATCGAACCCATCCCCGAAGCGCCTTTACCTTTTACCTCCTCCCCCTCCTCCTCTTTCCTCCTCCTCCTCTTTCCTCCTCCTCCTCCCACCATTCCACTCCCCATCCGCCACCTCCTCCTCCTCCTTCCTCTCCGCCTTCCGTTCCTCCGCTCCCTCCTCCCTCGCCTCGTTTACTCCTCTCTCCTCCTCCTCCTCCTCCTCCTCTCCTCCTCCTCCTCCTCCTCCTCCTCCTTCCTCTCTCCCCCCCTCCCCCCCCCCCCTCCTCCTCCTCTCCTCTCCCTCCTCCTCCTGCTCTCCCCCCCTCCTCCTTCCTCCTCTCCTCCTCTCCTCCTCCCTCCTCCTCCTCCTCCTCCCCTTCCCCTTCGGCCTCACCCCCTTGATTCCCATCCCCCATCCTCACATCCTCCTCCTACTCCTTCTCCTCCTCCCTTTCTCTTTTTTTTTTTCTTTTTTTTTTTTCTCCTTCTCCGCTTCCTCCTCTCCATCCTCATCATCATCATCATCATCATCATCATCATCATCATCAGCATCATCATCATCATCATCATCATCATCAGCAGCAGCAGCACCAGCATCATCGTCTGCAGCATTATCATCGTCAGCATCATCAGCATCAGCATCATCAGCATCAGCATCATCATAAATTTCATCACCGACACCATTCACATCATTAGCATCGTCATCAACAACAACAGCATCGTCATCGTCAGCATCAACCGCATCGTCGTCAGCATAAGCATCGCCATACTCATCAGCATAAGCATGATCAGCGACTGCATCAACGTCAGCAGCATCCGCATCGGGACCATAGAGATCAACAACAGCCGCATCAGCAACATAATCAGGATCCACATCATCAGTCTCATCAGCACCAACGTCAGAATCATCACTAACAACTCCATGATCAACATCACCGTTGTCACCGTCAACATCCATATCATCAACAGCAGTAGCATCCTCATCAGCAGCATCCGCATCCTCAACAGAGTTTCGCCTGAGAGGTCCTCATCAGTTATGACTCTGAAGCTTAAGAATTGACACCAGTTTCACAAGTGGAGGGCGGTTCGCTTTCACAATGTCGCTCTCGCCTCAGCGCCGCGCACATTCGTCTAAAACATGTGCAAGCGTTTCAACGATTGAGGGCGAGTGGTTTCCAAATGTGGCTCTCGCATTAGCGCCGCGCATATTCATTTTAACAATTGCAAGAGCTTCACAAGTTGAGACCGGTTCCGTTTCAAAATGTGGTTCTCGCCATGGCACCGCGCACATTCGTTTTCAACAGTTGTAAGAACTTCACTGGTTGAGAGCGAAAGGATTTCAATATGTGGCTCTCGTCTTAGCGTCGCACACACTCGTGAAACAAATAGCCTGGCGAAGGGCCCAACCATATGCAGTTGTGAATACCGCAGTTGTGCATATCTTCTTCGGTGGTGCTCCTTAGGGGCCCACGACACACGTGAGGGATGTGCCGACATGGGTGTGTAGGACGCATGCGTGCGGTGGCACTGGGGCCTTAGGAAGAGCTCCCTATGGGGCCACGAAACGTGTGATGGGTGTGCCGAAGTGGGTGTGGCTGACGCATGCGGGCGGTGGCGCTGGGGCCTTCGGTGGAGCTCCCGATGGGGCCACGAAACGTGTGAGGGGTGTTTTCCGAAGGGGGTGTGGCTGACGCATGCGGGCGGTGGCACTGGGGCCTTCGGTGGAGCTCCCGATGGGGCCATGAAACGTGTGAGGGGTGTGTTCCGAAGCGGGTGTGGCTGACGCATGCGGGCGGTGGCACTGGCGCCTTCGGTGAAGCTCCCCATGGGGCCACGAAACGCGTGAGGCGTGTTCCGAATTGGGTGTGGCTGACGCATGCGGGCGGTGGCACTGGGGCCTTAGGAAGAGCTCCCGATGGGGCCACGAAACGTATGAGGGGTGTTTTTCGAAGTGGGCGTGGCTGACGCATGCGGGCGGTGGCACTGGGGCCTTCGGTGGAGCTCCCCATGGGGCCACGAAACGCGTGAGGAGTGTTCCGAATTGGGTGTGGCTGGCGCATGCGCGTGGTGGCACTGGGGCCTTCGGTGGAGCTCCCCAGGGGGCCACGAAACGTGTGAGGGGTGTTTTCCAAAGTGGGTGTGGCTGACGCATGCGGGCGGTGGCGCTGGGGCCTTCGGTGAAGCTCCCTATGGGGCCACGAAACGCTGCTCTGGGCGGGTGAAACGCAGGGAGGAAGCATGGGGAGGAGGGGGAGGAGGTGGAGGAGGAGGAGGAGGAGGAGGGAGGAGAAAGGAAGGAGGGAAGGAGGGATGGAGGGAACGCGGGGACCGTCTTTTCAAAACGAGGACCCAACACCACAGGATGGTTGGGAAAAGTTGCAAGAGCTTCACGGATTGAGGGCGGTTCCTTTTCAAACTGTGGTTCTCGCCGCCGCGCACATTCCTCAAATGCAAGAGCTTCACTGTTTGAGAGCGAGTGGATTTCAAAGTGCGGTTCTCGCCTTCGCGCCGCGCACATTCGTCTAAAACATTTGCACGAGTTTCACGGATTGAGGGCGAGTAGGTTTCAAAATGTGGCACTCGCCTTAGCGCCTCGCACATTCGTCGTTTCACGGATTACCATGGTCAGCGAGCCAAAACTTGTGTTTTTAGAAAGATTCAGGTTTATCAGGGTGCACAAGCTATGTTGAATCGCAGTGTACAAATCCCAGGGCGTTCTGGCACGATTCCGAATCGCCAAGACGCAACAGTCAGGTTGACCCCTGGCGTTGGAATCCCGAGAACAATGTGTTGGCACGCCTCAGGGTCTCAGGGTCTCCAACCCGTTGTCTTCCAACTAGGCAGTTCTTCCGTAAAAATGGGCCGTCGTAGGGGCCTATTAAAAGGGAGATTGCCTCTTGGGTTTCTACTGGGCCTCCTCCTCCTCCTCCTCCTCCTCGCCCACTTTGGCTCAAGGCGCATTGTTGCCGCGCCTGGGGTCCTCGCGCCAAACTCGGAAGTGGCAATGGCGGAGGGGGCACCAATCGGCGGGCTGTGAGCGTCGCTTGCAGGGAGACCCAGGGTAGATAGGGTGCACGCAGATCCGCTTTGTGGACTGCGAGGCTGACGTCCTGCAGCTCTACGGCAGCGCTCAGCACCACCGCATCCATGCACCATACAATACAACATGCCGTCAAGAAGCGGAGCACCAGGTACGGGCTAAAAATATAAGCTACACTGCAGGGACCAGTGCGTGCAAGCCTGGTGGCCTCCACAGTCATCAGCTACGTTGCTGGGATTAGAAGGTACGTTTACGGTACACAGGGGCGGGCCATCAGCTACAGTGATAGTACCAACTCTTACGAACAGGAACGCAGTGCTCTCATCCGGCATTGCGAGACGGGCGAACATGGGAGCGGAACGCCAGCTACGATGCGGGTATGGGCTCTTGCGAGAAGGCGCGCAGCGGCAGCATCTGGTACTGTGGGAAGGCGAGCGCAGGGGAGGGCCACCAGCTAGCTGCTGGAATATTTCTTGCGATAAGACGCGCAGTGGCTGCACCGGGCGGTGCGAGCAGGGCTACCGTGAGCGCGGGACACCAGCTACAGTGCAGCGATCCGCTCTTACGAGAAGGCGCTCAGTGGCAGCTCCTGGCACTGTGGAAGGGCAGACGCAGGGGCGGGCCTTCAGCTACCATGGTGGTATCAGCTCTTGCGAGAGGGCGCGCCGTGCTCTCACCCGGCATTGCGAGACGGGCGATAGTGGGACCGGGACGCCAACTACAGTTCAGGTATGGGCCCTTCGAGAAGGCGCGCAATGGCAGCTTCACTACGCCAAGACGAGAGCAGGGGACGGCCACCAGCTACGATGCCGGTATCCGTTCTTGCGCGAATGCGCGCAGTGGCTGCATCGGGCGGTGCGGGCACGGCGACCGTGAGCGCGGCGCACCAGCTACAGTGCAGGGGTCCGATCTTGCGAAAATGACTGCAGCGGCAGCTCCTGGCACGGTGGAGGAGCAGGCACGGGGACACGCTATCAGCTACAATGCTCGTGCCCGCTCTCGGGAGAAAGCGCGAAGCGTATGTTCAGCTACAGCGCTGGTGTCGGCGCATCAGAGCTGGCATGCGGTAGCCTGCGAGCCGGGTGCGAGCCGTTTGGACGTGTTCAGCTACAGCGGTGGCATCGGGGCCTCAGAGCTGGCGTGGCGCAAGCGTGCCAGCCGAGCGGCGAAAGGGAAGAAATGGCAAAGATAAGAACCCATAAGAAATGGCAATATTTTCGATGCATGCGAAAAGGGGCACGGGCTGGGGCAGCAAGTGCGACAAGGGGCTTCTGCAGGCGAAGCTCTTCTGATGGTCAGTGTGATTAGGCGGGCGGTATTGTGAAGAAGGTATACACCATCCCGAGCGAGAACGGCCAAGGCCAGACTGGTTCGCTATGGGAGAGCAGCCATCCATCAGGAGCGCCATTGTGAG
>CAUYUJ010007277.1:20000-27500 GCA_963575745.1 Prorocentrum cordatum | reverse complement strand
TTCGTCTCTGGCAGTGCGGAAGAACAAGAAAACCTGGAAATCCTGGAACGTACCATGACCATGACTTCTCAATTTGCTGAATGTCAACGGAAAGAAGTTTCAACGTTGAGACCGTGCAGGGCAACAGAAGCCAGTGAAAATGAGCAAACGCCAGCGCTAGTCTGTCCAAACTCAACGGTGGCCACGGACACGGGTACACACCGGTGCAGGACGATCAAAACAAACTCGGGCAGCACAGACACCATGGGGGCTCCCTCCTCTTCCCCAGCGATGCGTTGGGCCCAGTGGGAAGGAAGAGGAAGGAGGAGAAGGGGGGAGAAGTGAGAGGAGAAGGCAGAAGGAGAAGGAAGGAGGAAGGAGCGAGGAGGGAGAAAGAAGGGTGCAGGAGGGATGACACAGGGGATGCAGGAGGGAGTGGGGTAGACAGGAGCGGTCCATGAAAACGCACAGGGGGGGCAGGGAGAGGAAGGGAAGGAGGGGAGAACGACGACGACGACGACGACGCCTACCCCCGACGGCCACTGGACGTCCCCAGAGGCATCCAACGCCCTCCTGGGGACACGAGAGGCCCAAACAGAAACAAGATCCTCCGCCCTCGACCGAGGACAACGACGACGACGACGACGAACCCCGACTGCCCCTCGGGGGTCCCAAAAAAATGCCAAAGTCGTGGGAGCCGTGTACCCTCGATTGGCGACGGCGACGGCCACAGCGCCACGGCGCCGCGGCGCCAAAGTGCCGTGGCGCCACGGCGCCACGATGCGACAGCGACGACGACCCAGACGTTTCGACATCGGGATGTGTGTTACAACATGAGAGGCCTCGCAGATGGGATCCGAGTAGATGGGGTCGGAGGATCGCGCCGCATCGCCGACGCATCGGCGATACGTTGCCGATGCATCGGCGATGCATTGGCGAAACCGGGCTCAGCATCGAGCCGCATCGCTGATGCATCGGCGATGCGGCGCGATCCTCCGACCTCACCTGCTCGGACCCCATCTGGGAGGCCTAAAAGCATGGCTCCCCAGGGGTCAAGGGCTCTTTTCTTCTCTGGGAACGGCTTCTCATCCCGAGCCGTCTTTTGACGGCCCCCGGGGCCCAAAAGTGGCACCTGGAGGCCGAAGACTGGCATCAAAACCCTTCGTCGTGCGGCTGTCACGACGCGAGAACGTTGGCTTTCGGGCCATCACTCGGGCCTCACGCGGCAGTGTAGGGCGATCCGGGCATCCCCAAAACGTTCCCGGCGAGGCGCAGTTGCGGTAAAGCATTCCGAGGCGGGAAAATCATCAAGAACCAGGAACACTGCCGAAATCCTCGACGGATGCCAGGAAACGACGACGCGTTCCCCAACGAAGCACGGCACTCATAAAACCCCAGTGAGACACGCATCACAGCAACTACAGACACCGAGCATTACACAAATATCTGCCTCTGCGATGGAAAAGCCCTCACACAGACACTCGACACGAGGCAAGGAAGCAACATGCTGTCAAAAAACAGCCATGGTCGGGAACTTTTGCTTGGCGCATCGTGGCGGCGGCCCTGGCGACACGCTGTGCCCTGCAAGCGATAGACGTACCGCCCCGCTCCACGGCGCGAGAGAAGGCGCCGGACGTGGGCGCTCGGATCATGGGGGGCGGTGAGCGTGTCGCGCTGCGGCGTGGGGTGCCAGCGTCGGCAGGCGACACGCTAAACCAAAGTTTCCGACCGTAAGCTGGCGGCGACGACGACGACGACGTTGGCGGCGGCGACGACGACGACGACGACGGCTAGCGCCTGCCAACGGCCACCTCCGCGCCCAGCTCCGGCCCATGGCCCACGGCCCCCAGAGGCCCGTGGGGCGGAGGGCTCCCGGCGGCCCTCCGCCTGAGGAAGGCCTCCTCCTCCTCCTCCTCCTCCTTCTCCTTCTCCTCCTCCTCCTCCTGAGGGAGGAGCGCGTGGGAGGGATGAGATACGCCCCTGCTAGGAGTTAAAAAGAACTCTGGGCTAAGAAAGTCGGCTTCACGCCAGGCGTCTTCTGAACCAGCGGCCCCGCAAGGTCCAGACACACGAACATCCCACGAAGAGGAGAAGCTCCAAGAAAACGCCCAGGGTCCAGTCCCGATTCTTGACTCTCTCTTCCCCGCCCCCGCCTCCCGCGCACCGCAACCGAGCCCAGTCAGCATATCCTCTGGTTGGTACTCGTCAGATCCCACACCACGGCGAACCCGAACGACGCTGCGCCAGGAAGGCCGGGCGATTCTGTGGCGCAGCCCGCAGGCCGAGTCGGCTGCGCTGGACCGCTGAGAGTGGGCTGCCCGGCGCCGGGAGGAGCGGCAGGAGCGCAGGGGACATGCGCAGGAAAGGGCGGGGGGGGAGCCAAGAGAGGGGGGAGCGACAGCCAGGGGCGGTCACGTGCGCAGAGAAAAAAACAAGATCTGGAACCCGCGAGAGTGCACGCTTTTCTCATGTTCTTCTGACTTCATATTGGTGCAAGACAGGCGCCGCCGGGAGGGGGGGGGGGCCAGGGAGGGAAACCAGGCAGCAGCCACCACAGCGGGCCGCCGCGGGCCAGCGCCAGGGTCCTACAGTATAGCCGGTCCCGACGCCGCCCGTGCCACCCGCAGGGCAGCGCTGGGGAGGGAGAGGGCGAGGGGGCTGCCCAGACCGCGAGCGCTCGCGCCGTACCTCGCATGCCACAGCGAGAGCGCCTGGCGAGGACGGTGTCAAGGCGGAGGAGGAGGAGGAGAAGGAGGAGGAGGAAGGGGCAGGACGAGGAGGAGGAGGAGGAGGAGGAGGAGGAGGAGGGACGCGAGACCCTTAAAGAGGCCGAAGATGGGATCCGCCGGGCGGCGGGCCACCAGAGCCCCAGGGACGCCAGGGCACCCGGACCCGCAAGGGGGCCGCAGCCGCAGAGGCAAGGACACGAGGAAAGTCTAGAAAAGACGCGCGTCCTGACTGTGCGCGTTGACTGTCCACGTCGTTCAGTTCTAATCGTGCTCATTTCTCAGTGTGCTCGTTTCTAGCTGTTCCTGGCCCCACAGTGGCCAGGAAGAGGCCCAGGATAGAACAATCAGAAATGAGAGGATCTGGGCCCACAACACAAATCGAGGAACCTTCGAATAATTAGACATGAACAACAGGTACCCCTCACACCCAGGCCGACTTTCCTGCATCTGCCGACTGATCTGCATCTGCGGAGGAGGGTCCCAAGAAGGCTCCAAGCACGACCGAAGAGCCCGAAGAGGCCAGCAAGACAGCCCACAGAGGCCCTCGAGACGGCCCCCGAAGGCGCCAGACGTCCCAGCGGCGCCCTGGCGCGATCCAAGAGGGCCCCAATATGGCCCAAGAGGGCACCAGCAGGCCCCCAAGAAAGCTCGTGGGGCCCGAGAAGAGCCCCGAGACAGCCACAAGACGGCCCCAGAGGCCAGGAGCTGGTTCGAAGCACTTAAATTCCGTTTCGCATCGGTTATCGACCAACACCGCTTTGCGCTCAGGGCATTCCTGTGAATCCCTGCACATATGTTCTCCCAGGCGTTGCGGCATCAAGTGTGGGAGCATGGCTGCGGAATGCTTCCCGCTTCCATTGTATTGCATGAGACGGTCTACCCTATCACGCGATGACCTCTATCTGATGCCATTAGTCATGACATCACTGGCCACAATGGGCGTGTCAAGCAGACAGGGCCAGTGGTGACTCGCGCCAGGCGTCTCCGATAAAACCTGGCGAAGACGCGGCGAGACCTGCCGATTGTGGAGAGGAGCCGCCCTCCATCCGTGCAGGTGTTTCACTGGCTCGGGTTCCGCACTGCAGCATCGAAGGAATCATCAAGCGACGACTTCTGATAGGGGGCCACATGCGAACCCTACCCCTACCCCCCACGATTTTTGAGGGGGAGGGTGGGGTTAATTTCGCTCGTGACCTCCCGAACGAAGTGAACCCCACCCTCCCCCTCAGAAATCGTGGGGGGTAGGGGTAGGGTTCGCATGTGGCCCCCTATCTGAGGCCAGTCTGATAAGAGAGCCGCCCTGCATCCGTACTCGCGCTGCGACGAAAAGCGACGGTGGGCGGCGCTTCGGCGAGAACGAGCAGCCTGAAAACGACCTCGCTGCGATTGGTATGAGTACGGGTCCGAGGCTTCCCCCGGAGGCCCTGAAGGCTCTTCTTGGGCCCCAAACCTTCCACATTGCCGGAAAAAATATCCCAGGGCCCGCCCTGGAGCCAATGCGGACGCATTTGGGGCGTCTTGGAGGCCCTGGGGGTCGACCCTGAAGGCAAAAACCACAAACACGTTCCAATGATACATTCGTATCGTTTTCTGGGCCTCAAACGCGCCCAAGTCGGCCCAAGCGGCATCTGCCATTGCCCCAGCACGGCCCTCAAGGCACCAAAGAAGACCAAGGAGGCCCCCAAAACGACCCCCAAGAGGGGCCCAAAAAGCCAGTCACCGCCGCGCCACTGGAAGCCACCACCCCTCAAAACCGACCCGAGACCTGCAAGACTCTTGGGGTTCTCGGGGCATCCCCTGGGTACACAGAGCGGACCGGCCCCAGCGGCTGATTACCAAAACCAAGAACGCACCACATTTAACTCTGAATTGACTGCTTGTCTTTTCTGCTACTGGCCATAAGTGACAAAGAGGCCTCCAAGAAGGCTCCAGGAGGAGCCCAAGAAGAGCCCAAGAGAAGCCCAAGAGGCCCCCGCGAGAGCCCCCAACACAACCACACGAGCTCCTGAAGCGCCCGGGCTAGCCCCGCCCCGCACCCGCCGTCCCCTACCGTCCTCCACCATAAACATCATCATCATCGTCGTCGCCACCATCATCATCATCATCATCATCATCATCATCATCATCATCATCATCAGCATCAGCATCAGCATCATCATCAGCATCATCATCAGCATCAGCATCAGCATCAGCATCAGCATCATCATCATCATCATCACCATCATCACCATCATCATCATCAGAATCAGCATCATCATCACCATCAGCATCATCGTCAGTATCAGCATCATCTTGACCTTCATCATCCTCATCATCATCAGCAGCCGCATCGTCGTCGTCATCCTCACCAGCATCGTCATCATCATCGGCGTCGTCATCAGCAGCAGCCGCATCATCATCATCATCATCATCATCATCATCAGCAGCATTATCACTACCACCACCACCAGCAGCATCAACAGCATGATCATCAGCATCAGCATCATCAAACGCATAATCATCATCAGTAATCAGTATCATCAGCATCATCAGCATCAGCATCATCAGCATCATAATCGTCATCATCGTCATCATCCGCATCATCAGCATCATCATTGGCATCAGTATCACCATAATCATTATCAACAACATCACCATCACCATCGTTATCATCATCCGCAATAATATCATCATCATCAGCAGCATCATCAGCATGACCATCATCCCGTGTTCAACATCGTTATCAGAATTGCCATCATGACCACAACCACAACCACCACCATCACCAGCATCATCAACAACAGCAGCATCATCAGCAGCATCATCGGCATCGTCAGCATCATCATAAGCATCATCATCCGAGTTATCACACATCATCATCACCATCATCATCAACAGCATCATCATCACAGTCATCATGCTCCGCACCATCAACCTCATCATCAACATCCCCCTCATCCCGTGAACAACACCATCATCAACAACATCATCATCAACAGCATAATCACAGTCACCATCATCATACGCATCATCATAACCATCATCATAACCATCAGCATCATCATCGTCATCATCATCACCATCATCAGCAGCATCATCAGCATCATCAGTATCATCATCATCATCATCATCAGCATCATCGTTATCATCACATCATAATCATCATCACCATCATCATCAACAGCATCATCATCGCAGTCATCATGATCCGCACCATCAGCCTCATCATCAGCATCCTCCTCATCCCGTGAACAACACCACTATCATCGGCATCATCATCAACAGCATCATCAGCCTCGTCACCATGATCATAAGCATCATCGTAACCATCATCAGACTCATCATCATCATCATCATCATCACCATCATCAGCAGCATCATCAGCAGCCTCTTCGTCGTCAACAGCATCGTCATCAGCATCATCAGCAGCACCAGTATCATCAGCAGCAACATCATCATCAACCTCATCGTCATCATCGTCATCCTCATCATCCCGTCCTCTATCATCCCTGTCTTTCCGTAGTAGAGAAACATCAAAAAGCTCCGTACCCAAGCACCACTAGACGTGTCGGTTTGACGGTCTGGACGATTCACCTGAGGCAACAATTCAAATTGTGACCCTCGAGACTGATTTCTCGACAGTTTCACGGATGGACGGGTCGTCTTCAAAATGCTACTGCTGATCTCGCAGTAGCGCCGCACGCACTCGCTTCAACAATTGGCCAAAAATTGCAGGGATGGAGGGCGGGCCGTCTTCAGAAAGTGGTTCCCCCCTGGCGCCGCGTACATTCACTTCATTTGGAAATACGATGGCCTTCGGCCCATTTGCCAAGGTGCTCGGGTCGTGGGCAAGAGGCCTCTCAGAGGCCCCTTAAGGGTATCTTGGGAGGCATCTTGAGGGCCTCTAGGAAGCACCTCACTTCAGGGAACTCTTGGAGGCCACGAACCAGCTGAATCCGATGCTTGACGTAAACGCTGGTCTGGCACCTTGGGTGAACAGCATGTGGAGCAGAGACATCACCGACTTCGCGCAACTAAATTCGCGCCGTCGCGCCGATCTTCTGGAGAAGGGCACGCCTCCGGCCCAGGCGTCGACGCGCGCAGCGCTGTAATCCTCGCGCCTTTCGAGCGCAGTGTGCGGAGCAGTGGAACGCGCACTCCCTCCCGAGCATCCAGATGCACTCGCTGCACCATCTGGACTGAAGCAATGGTTTACGCAGGTGCCTTATCTACTACACCTGTGGTGGACAGGCAAGGCCCCACTACTCGAAAGCATTTGCCACGTTTCGGAGAGGACCTGGCAGCCGCAGGCGCCGCAGGTGCAGCGAACGGCAACATTACATTGGAGACAAGAGCGCCAAGCAAAGAGAAACTGCCGTGGGACCCCGCGGACCATGTTCAAGAGATCGAGCTCAGCTGGTGTCGCAGCCATGCTGCACCTCACTGCTTCGATCTCGAAACTCGAGTGGTGTTCCCGAACCAGAGCTCCCAGATCTGGCTTGGAGTTCCATGTGGGACCTGCTCTAGAGCAGGAACATACCGTAGACGGATCTGGCCTTTCTCCGACCTTGCACTGCGCCGAACGCAACGGCCGCGTTCTCCGTAGGCGCATTTCCCCCAAGAGCGTCGATAAACGTAACAGCACCCAATGTATCTATAGACGCTTGTGGCTAGGAAATGAGAACGGTTCTTGGCTCCGGCCCCAGGGACTGGTCCTCTGGAAGCAGGTAGACTCTGCGATCTGGCCATTTCTTCCACTGTGGGGCAGGTCTGGCAGCAGCGACGGCCCACGCGGGCGTGGGGGGGCGCATCC
>CAUYUJ010007277.1:0-10000 GCA_963575745.1 Prorocentrum cordatum | reverse complement strand
GAACCCTGTCTACTACATCAGACGACAGTGCTAGAACTTCGGCATTAAATTGCAGAATATTCGGGGCTAGCTTAAACTCGCACGTAATTCTCGACGTGCAATTCGGGGTGTACTGGAGGAGGCTGCCCCTAGCTTGGCTCCCCTATCGGCCGCCCTGTTGCCCTGGAAATGCTTCGTTCCCATCGCCTGACGCTCGGCCGCTGCGGCATGGGCCTTAATTTTTCCAGGCTGGACCATCTGAGGGCCCATTCCGCCTAGCTCCTCTACCAAGTGCCAGGCCCATCTCCATTGGCTGGCACGCGGTTTCGAGCAGCGAGTGCACCATTCCTTCCCGCGAGCAAAGCCTTCTACATCGTTTGTGCTGTCTGACCAGATCCTGGGCGGCACCATTCCAGCCTGCAAAGCCATGCTGCGTGCAAGTCAGCGCAAAAAATTGGCTGCTCTGCTTGCGGCCGCGGCAGCGGCCCGTGCATGGCGAAGATCTGTTCTCCGCTGTCAGCGGCTTGCGTATTGCACCACCCCGCGCGTTTGACGGGGCCGTGCCTGCCGCGCAGCTGCGAGCCACCAGTGTAGACGTCACCCGTGAGGGTGTCTGGGGCTGCGCCTGTCAGCGTGGCTGGGTCAGAGGTCCCCATGTCGGAGAGCGCCGCGCTGGGGCCCTGCGCGATGCCTCGACCCCACCGGCGCTCGCGGGCAACTGCGGGCGCGCTGGTGGCCCCAAGCTGCCGCGCATCTGCGCGGCCTGCTTGCTGTCTCGCGCTCTGTCTCGCGCGCTGTCGCGATGGACAGCAGCGAAAACGATGCCTGCCTGACCCCTCGCCACAGCACGCGGCGCACGCGTTGCTGGAGGCGGCCCCCTCGGCAAAGAGGCGCTCCTGACTCCGCGTTCTTCCAGCCAGGATCACGCGTGCCCTCGCGCGATGCTCCGACGTCCAGGCTGTCGACACTGCTCTGGCCCAGAGGGCTCGCACTGGCTCGATAAAATCTTGGCGACGCCTGCCTCCGCGCCCCAGCGTCGAGCCCACTCTCGCCGGAGCTGCTTGTCGCATCCTTGCGCAACCTGCCCCCGCGTAGGCACCATGCGTCGGCCAGGCGCGAATCGGCGCTGAACACGCCTATGGCGAGCGAGAAAGGCGCCGGCGATTGCCAGCCCAGCCTGCGAGCCGCTGCCCAAAATGCCCCCGCGGGGCCCCGGGCCAATGTCCAGGGCCGTGGGGACTGCGACAGGCGAGTGTTCCAGCGCTTCCAAGCGGCCGCGAGTCGGTCCGCTAGCGATGGGTCGCGCGCCGCTTCCTCCCAAGCGCTGGCCCACTCCGCGACGGGGCCTGCGTTGGCGAAGCGCGCGGGGCCCATGCCCTCGCTAGGCAAAACAGATGGCGCTGGCCGCCCTGCCACGCTGCCGCCGACAGAACTCGCGACGGCCTGGCGCAGCTGCTGCACTGTTGGCGCGGGCGCTCCGACCACCCTCGCGCCGTAGAGGATGGAGGGCGCTGCTGCTGCCGTAACAAGCTCGTTCGCTCGGCCTCCAGCTCTTCTCACTCTCGCAACCTCTTTCCCACGACTCTTCCGCCTCAGGGTTCTCTTGTGCACAGCGGACACTCGGCGGCGGCGGCCTGCGCGGACAGCGATGCCCGGGTGCTCGGCGTGGCTCGCGGCCCTGATCCCGATCATCTTGGCCGCGGGTTCAATGTCTTTGGCCGGCGCCGCGGGCGCGGCCAGAAGCGGCGTTTCTCCTTCTCGCCCAGGGGGGGCTGGCATCTCGAGCTCATTCACCAGGCGGTCGGCGACGGTGCCAACCATTCTCGCGCTCTCAACTGTAACCCAGCGGCGCTCGCCCACGCGCGCGATCGACAGGTCGTCGAAGAACAGGCACAGTTTTGCGAGGCTGTTGCCCAGCTGGATTGCGTCGATCACCCACTCGAGGGCGACTGGTGCGACGGCGGAGCTCGCCGCAAGCAGCCAGCGCCTGTCCTCGGTGGCCGCGCGCCCCAGCACCGCCCGCCTGGCCACCCCGTAGATGCGGAGGATCGCGCGCGGCAGGCGCGCGGGGAACCCCCAGTTCCGACCAGCCTCCCAGACCTTCCATTGGCCCACGCATTCCAAGCACTTGACCAGGCCCAGCAAGGTGATTGCGCAACTCTCGTCGTCGGCCGTGGCTGCCTCGCGGGGCAGCCGCTGCACCCAGGCGCCGCGCTCACTACTGCGCCCCGCACGCGACCAGTCGTTGTCTCTCCTGTGGCAGGCGCCCCACTTAGCCATGATGGGGCGCCTTCGCTCCCCCACAGCCGGGCCACCTTTGGCGGCAGGCCAAGGCATCTCATGCCCCCGCCCTCCGCCTTCGGCCTGTTGCAGAACAATATGTCCGACTGGCTGGACGGCCATGGCGCGCCGCCCTCGACCGCGCCGAGCATGTCGACGATGCGCCGGATGCCCTCAGCGCCCCCCGCGGCCCACAGGCGCGGGCGCCACTGCCCCGCGCCCAAGCCCGTCTGCCTCTTGAAGCCCGCGCAGCGCAGGCATGCCTCGGCGGGGGCCAGCGGCGCCAACTTCGGCTCGAAAGGCGGCGGGCGCTCCTGCCGGGGATCGCGGCCCCTTGTGGGCCTGCGCCAGACCTCCTCAAAGCCCCCCAGGACCTGGTCCGCCGAGCGCCGAGGGCCGCCGCATCGCGGCGCCGCCGGAGACGAGGGCGGCGACCCGATCGGCGCCCAATGCGTCGACGGCTTGGTCAACTTGTGCAGCGGGCCAGTTCCTCCGACCGAGTGCGCCTGCACCCGCTGCCCCCACTCCTTCGTCACCTTGCCGAGGGCTGCCCTGCGCCCTTGGTCGGCGACCTCGCCAGCCTTGAGCGCCCAGTACTCCACGTGCGGCGCCCCGTCCTTCAGCGCGCCGTTGGCGCCCACGAGGATGGCGATCGCCCGCTTCGCGTTTTGCCCGTCGTCCGCCGCGGCGCCGTCGGGCCGCGCCCTCGGCGCTCCATCCCCGGCGGCTGTCAGCGGCAGGAGGTCGATGTCGATGGCCTCCTGGTATGCCTTGTTTAGCTTGAGCTGCTTTTGCCGCTCGTGGCAGGTGCCGACCTGTCCCCCGCTTGCGCCAGTGGCCAAGCGTGCCAGCTCCTGCAGTCGGTATCTCAGCCACTCCGCCGCGGTGGCCCTCTTGGTCGGGGCGCCTCTCGGCGGCTTGCGCACTGGCACCAGCGCGACCTCCCAGAACTGCTCCGTCTGGAAGCGGCTCTGCCTCCGCGCCAGGTCACCGTCCGCAAAGCCGTGGCAGCGGTTCAGGTTGGACTCCCAGGCCTTCGCGGTGACCCCCCAGTGCGCGTCGATCACCCGATGCCCGGCGTTGCCCTCGAGGTCGGGGCCGATGGGCCACTCGATGAGGACTGCCGCATGTCCAGCGGCCAGCGCGCGATCTTGGCCAACTGCGCTGGCCTTGCATGCAGGTGCACTCTTGCCCAGCCAACACGAGACGGGGAAATGCGGGCTGCACCTGGCGCGCAAGGCCAGGTCATTCTCCACCGTCGCGCGCTCCGTCTGCGCCAGCCTCCTCGACGCGATAACATAGTCTCGGGTGCTGGCCTCCCTCTTTGGTACCTTGCACATGCCCTCGCTCGGTCGGGCGATGACTCCCTTCAGTCTGTCGACCACCCCGCTCTCGCACAACTGCTCTGCGCCCATGTTGAGGCCGCCCCCCATGACCCACTGCACGCCCGCGGCGTCCACCAGCGCGCCGAAGGCCGCCCGCGCAGGCAGGTTCCTGGGCGCGGGGCCCTCCGAGTACCAGAGGTAGCACGAGCCAATGACGACGCCGCCGCTTTCGCCGATGCCCACCCACGCCACCGCCAGGCGGCCAGGGCTCTCGGGGGGCGAGGCGCCCCAGGAGCTCCGCGGGTTCCCGCCCACGAAGCTCATAGCGATGTGTTTGGGCACCGCGATGGCCGCGCCCGCGCTGCACACTCCGTCCGCAGCGCGCACGCTGGGCACCACTACAGTCTTCCAACCCTTTCGATCCATGCGCTGCGACCACCCCCCGAGTCGGCCATGCCCATGGACAGCTCGTGGCCGAGCACCACGGCCCTGGTACTCGCGAGCCCCAGCACGCGTTCCAGACACTTGGCCGTGCTGGCGTTGGCCGTCATGATGTGCTACTGGCGTGGCTGCTTGCCGCCAGGATGACGGCACGCGCAGCCCCAAGGAAAAGCCATCCAGCAGATCGCCCACAACAGATGCCATGGCGCCCGCATGCCTCTCGGCCTGCTCGGCCGTGCAGTGCTTGCTGAGGAGCTGCTCGACCTGCTCCGGCGATGCCCTGGCGGGGATGGCGACCAGGCTGGAGCTCGACTCAGCCCCGCGCTTGCGCGACAGGGAGTGCGAGCGCTGGGCTTCGGCCTCGGCCTCGGTCTTCTCCATCTCCTCCGCGACTGCCTGCTGCCTCTTCTTGAACATTGCGAAGGCCTCCCTGATGTACTTATGCTTGGCCTTGAGGTGCGTGTCGGCAGTCTCCTTCGTGTGCTCCTGCAGCAGCGCCTCCGCCTGCTCCAGGTGGTGCGCCGCCATGCCCTACTGGCCCTCCGTGTCGGTGGGCACTGTGCTGCTCCACCTGCGACCTCTTGGCCTCCAGCTGTTGGATATGCGGTTCCTTCTTCTCGAGCTTGAACCTCTCCTCCGCCAGCTCCTTCTGAATGTCCTCTGCCTTGGCGTTTAGGGCCTCGATCCCCTTCTTGATGCCGTCCCTGGCCGTCTCCGCCCTGCGGCGTTCTCGCTTCGTTTGCGCCTGAGTGAAGCTCCTTCTGCACTCGGTACACTCTGCTCCTTCTGGGCCTCCAAGCGGCGGACCTCCTCCTGCACTCGGTCCGCTGCCTCGCCAAGGAACTCCATGCCCTCCTCGGCGGCCTGCGCGCGCAGGTCGCGCACGCAGCTCCGCAGAACCGCCAGCTTCTTGTTCGCCTCGTCTCGGGCGTCAGCCTCGGGCCCTGGTTGCTGGTCATCATCCTTGCGGATGTGGCTGTGGCGGCTTCGCTGCTAGCCGCCTTCGCCCGTCTTCCATGCCCAGCACTTCCAGCACCTCGTGCGATTGCGATGACATCCTTTGACGCCGCACGCGGTGCAGTCCCAGGTGTCATTGCTCATGTTGTGGCTCGGGGGAGCAATGCCACTTCGGAGACGGTGCTGCTCCCAAACTCCAGCAGGTGGACGACCCAATCCCCTGATGGAGCCGAAATGCCTGAGGAGGAGGAGGAAGAGGAGGATAAGGAGGAGGAAGAGGAGGAGCATGAGGAGAAGAAGAAAAAAGAGGTGAGAGGGAGAACCAGTGTAAGCGCAAGACGCGCCAACGATGCTGCAATAAACCCCCCACGTGCTTCCATTTTTCAGAATCAAACAATCCCCCCCCCGTAATCCGCCCCCCCCATTGTGGGCCACCAGGCTGTAGGCCGAAGGTTCGCAGTTTCCTGTGCCAGTTGCAGCTTCCAGTTTCCACTGTTACAGTTCCCCTCACGCAGATCGGCGGGGTCGGGGTGCAAAAACAAAAAGGATTTGCCACTTGTTTTGTTTAATTCGCTGGCACTCCTCACGCAGATCGGCGGGGTCAGGGTGCAAAAACACAAAGGATTTGCCACATGTTTGGTTTAATTCGCTGGCACCCCTCACGCAGATCGGCGGGGTCAGGGTCCAAAAACACATGGGATTTGCCACATGTCTAAAATCTGGTGGCACCCCTCACGCAGATCAGCAGGGTCAGGGTCCAAACCAAACGGGAGCCACATGTCTGAAATTCTCGGGCACCCCATCACGCACTTCCGCGCGGTCAGGACACAAGAGACTTCCAACATTTTCAAATTCGGGGCGAAGATTTGGGCAAAGCAGACGGGAGCAAATGGAAAATACAACAGCGAGTACAACAATAGACTCGCAATCTCCATTCGTCTTGCCAATGACCCATCGTCTTCGCATGAAGTTCCGACGCTGCTTCACGGTGAAGCCAAAGTCCCATGACTTCGCTCTTCCATGGCCCATTCTCCGAGAGAGGGGGGGCCGGCGGCAGGGGACGAGGCCATTACGGATAACCACCCCGACACGCGAAGCCGTTTAGTAAACGCACCCAAAGAAGAAACCAAACAGGGCATGGCTGTCTAGTAAACGCCAAGGGCCGTGCAGTAAGCGCCAACTGTCGGGTCCTGGTGGTTCTGCCTCTCTTGAACCTTCATAGACCCCCTCAAGAATCCATTCTCACTGCAGGAAGTGTCCCGCTGGAAGACAATCATCTGAAAGTTCTCAATCATGCCAGAACGCAGTTCCTGGGACTTCAGCGCCGCGGACCAACGTGACTGGTGCACCCCGACAATCCTGAATCATGCCAGAACGCCGTTCCTGGGACTTCGACACCGCGAATCAACGTAATTGTTGCGTCCTGACAGTCCTAAACCGTGCCAGGACACAGCTCCTGGAACTTCAAAAATGCGTGAAACTGTTACAGATGTTCAAAGCAAATGCGCGCGGCGCGATGGCGAGAGCCACATCACATCTTGAGGACGGCTCGTCCACGATCCATGAAACGAGTGCGAACGTCTAAACCGACTGTGTGGGGCGCTAAAGCGAGAGCCACGTTTAGAAAACCAGCCCTCCTCGCAGGCCTAGAGGTTGACACCAGCACCAATTTCGGCGGGCTGCCTCCTTCGAGGTAAGAAGACCCCGATCTCGGCGATGGTGGTAATGTTCTGGCTCCGAAGGTGGCCGAAATAGTACCACCAACACCGAAATCTAGGATCATCTTCCCCCTGTGGAGGCAAGCCCCTGTGTTGGTGTTGGTGGCCATTTCCAGGCCTCCAACCGCATTCCATCCGTGAAGCTGTTTCACATGCTTAAAACGAATGCACGCGGCGCTGAAGCGATAACCACATGTTGAAAGCGGCCGGCCCTCCATCCGCGCGAGTCGAGCTGCATCGGCATGGAGTCGGAATCGGATTAGATCGGCCGCGCCACGACACACAACAACGCCCATGCAGGCATCGGGCAGCATCGGACCACCTGATTCTCGGAATCCGATCGAATCGGGCCAGATGGAATCGATATTGAATCGGATCGTGCGGATTAAAGTTGCCCCTGCCTGACAATAGGGGGAGGGACAGAGGAGTTCCTCGGATGCCCCCTGGAAACCCCAAGAGGCCTCCAAGTGTGTCTGGAAGCCTCTGGAGCCCCAGGAAAGTCCCAAGGGATTGAACAGAAAAACACACAACAGACAACAACACCAAAAGCCAAACAAGAAAACAACGACAACAAGGTACAGGCCGGCATGGTCCCCCCGGGGTCCGGGGCTTCACTTCCCGCGTCCGCCACAGTGGAAGAGGCCGGTCCCGCCCCCCCGGTGGGTCGGAGGGGGGGGGGAACAACACAACACAACACAACGAATTCTGTATGAATTCTGTATGAATTATGTATGAATTCTGTATGAATTCTGTAAGAATTCTGTATGAATTCTGTATGAATCCTAGAAGCTCCCTACGGATTCCCATCGGAATCCGTTCGGGACCCTCTAGGAGTCTTTGGATCCCTCCAGGGACTCTATAGAATCCCTGTGGATCCCTCCAGGGACTCTATAGAATCCCTGTGGATCCCTCCAGGGACTATAGAATCCCTGTGGATCCCTCCAGGGACTCTATAGAATCCCTGTGGATCCCTCCAGGGACTCTATAGAATCCCTGTGGATCCCTCCAGGGAATCTATAGAATCCCTGTGGATCCCTGGTGGAATCCCTGTCCAGGGACTCTATAGAATCCCTGTGGATCCCTCCAGGGACTCTATAGAATCCCTGTGGATCCCTCCAGGGACTCTATAGAATCCCTGTGGATCCCTCCCTCTATAGAATCCCTGGATCCCTCCAGGGACTCTATAGAATCCCTGTGGATCCCTCCAGGGACTCTATAGAATCCCTGTGGATCCCTCCAGGGACTCTATAGAATCCCTGTGGATCCCTCCAGGGACTCTATAGAGAATCCCTGTGGATCCCTCCAGGGACTCTATAGATCCCTGTGGATCCCTCCAGGGACTCTATAGAATCCCTGTGGATCCCTCCAGGGACTCTATAGAATCCCTGTGGATCCCTCCAGGGACTCTATAGAATCCCTGTGGATCCCTCCAGGGACTCTATAGAATCCCTGTGGATCCCTCCAGGGACTCTATAGAATCCCTGTGGATCCCTCCAGGGACTCTATAAAATCCCTGTGGATCCCTCCAGGGACTCTATAGAATCCCTGTGGATCCCTCCAGGGACTCTGTAGAATCCCTGTGGATCCCTCCAGGGACTCTATAGAATCCTTGTGGATCCCACCAGGGACTCTATAAAATCCCTGTGGATCCCTCCAGGGACTCTATAGAATCCCTGTGGATCCCTCCAGGGACTCTATAGAATCCCTGTGGATCCCTCCCGGGACTCTATAGACTCCCTCCAGGGACTCTATAAAATCCCTGTGGATCCCTCCAGGGACTCTATAGAATTCCTATGGACCCCTCCAGGGACTCTATAGACTCCCTCCAGGGACTCTATAGAATCCGTGTGGATCCCTCCAGGGACTCTATAGAATCCGTGTGGATCCGTCCAGGGACTCTATAGACTCCCTGTGGATCCCTCCAGGGACTCTATAGAATCCCTGTGAATCCCTCCACGGACTCTATAGAATCCTTGTGGATCCCTCCAGGGACTCTATAGAATCCGCCGACCCCTTGGGGATCATCGGCGTGTGAAATGCTTCCCCCTCCCCAAACCCCTCCCCCGGGAGCCCGGTCCGGTCGATTTGGAGGGGGGGGGGGGGTCCGGGACGAGCGCTCCGGAGGGGGGGGGGGTCCGGGACGAGCGCTCCACGGGGCTTTTCCTGGCCCAAGAGGGCTTCAAGACGGGCCACGAAGCCCCCAAGAGGCCTCCAAGACGGCCCACGAAGGCTCCGAGAAGCCAAACGACCGCTCCAAGACGCCTACGATGGCCCCAAGACGGGCCAAGAGGTCTCCAAGACGGCCCCTGAGGTCCCAAATGAGCCTCCCAAGAGGGCCCAAAGAGTCAAAAATTGCTGATTTTCCAGTGTTTTTCTATGTTTTTTGCTTTTCCGCCTTTCCGGCTTCCCGACGCTCCAAGACGGGCAAAGAGGCCCCAAAGACAGCCCCAAGATGGCCCAAGAGGCCCCCAATACGGCCTCCAGACGGCCCAAGACGGCCCCAAGACTGCCCAAGGGTCCCCAAGACGGCCCAGGAGGGCGATTGTGGGGGGGGGGGGCGCGGCCCCGGGACGAGCTGCCAGGCAAAAGCACGGCCTGGGACGTAGGCGGTTTCCAGGGCTTTTCCGTTTCGGGCCAAGATGGCCTCAAGACGGGCCAGAAAGGTCCAAGAGGCCTCCAAGACGGCCCACGAAGGCCCCGAGACGGCAAACGACCGCTCCAAGACGCCCAAGATGCCCCAAGACGGGCCAAGAGGTCTCCAAGACGGCCCCCGAGGTCCCAAACAAGCCTCCCAAGAGGGCCCCAAGAGTCTAAAATTGTTGATTTTCCATCGTGTTCTTCGACGTTTTTTGCTTTTCCGCCTTTCCGGCTTCCCAACGCTCCAAGACGCGCGACGAGGCCCCAAAGATAGCCCCAAGATGGCCCAAGAGGCCCCCAAGACGGCCTACAGACGGCCCAGGACGGCCCCAAGACGGCCCAAGAGGTCCTCAAGACGGCCCAAGAGGGCCGATTTGGAGGCGGGGAGGGGGCCAGGACGAGCGCAGCACGGCCGGGACGAGCGGTTCCAGGGCTTTTCCGGGCCCAAGAGGGCCTCAAGACGGGCCAAGAAGCCCCCAAGAGGCCTCCAAGACGGCCCACGAAGGCCCCGAGACGCCAAACGACCGCTCCAAGACGCCCAAGATGGCCCCAAGACGGGCCAAGAGGTCTCCAAGACGGACCCCGAGGTCCCAAACAAGCCTCCCAAGAGGGCCCCAAGAGTCTACAATTGTTGATTTTCCATAGTGTTCTTCGACGTTTTTT
>CAUYUJ010007276.1:15000-47845 GCA_963575745.1 Prorocentrum cordatum | reverse complement strand
GCCCAGGACCACCCCATGGGCAAGGCTCGCATCCGAGGGGTGACCCAGGTCCCCGGGGACACACGGACTCCCTGGACTTGAGAGATGCCCGCCCACGAGGCCCGAATTCTACGCAGCCCGAAATACTGGCGGAGCCCCTCCGGGAGCTCCATGTGATAGAAAGCGTCTTTTATATCGACCTGGCCAATAAACACGGGCTGACCGAGGGAGTCGTCGCCATGCACCTGGGAGAGAGTGTCGCCAGAGACTAGGCTGACAGGGGCGGGCGGCTCGAAATGTTGATTAGACCGCCGACAGTCGACGACCAGCCGCTGCTTGCCGCCCCCCTTTTTTACAAAGAAGCAATCCACCACCTCGGTAGGTCGCTCGAGCGTCAGCTCGGCTACGCCAGCCTCGACCAAACGCTGAATGAATTCGCCGTACAAAGAGGGGGAGTGGAGGCGAGGGTCGCCGTAGGGCCGAAGGGGCCCCGAGTCCTTTAACCTCATTCGTGCCACGTCGATGGGCAAAACTTGCGACTCAGCAAAGCGTGCAACAGTACTTTCCCCGCCGGATCCCCAAAGCCGAGCGATCGGAGTCGGGGCCGACCCAGCCGCCGGGAGGGACACGCGGGAGGCTTCGTAGCCCACAGGGCCTCCCCCTGCGTCGTAGGGGAGGCCGAGGCGCAGCGCCTGGAGGGCTGCCGCCTGCGAAAGATCATCTGGGGGGGGCCCCAGGAAAGAGACAGAGGACTCAACGTGATCGAGCACACGCTGCTGCCCGAGGCTCAGATCAGCAGGTACAGGTACCCCTTCACGGCGGCCGTATATCGTGTTGAGACCTTCCAAGCACCGAAGAACGTCGGCGTGACGACGCTGCCGACGGCCGACTCTCTGTCGGCAAACTCGCGAGAGCCCAGGTGCTGGTGGCTCCGACGAGTTGAGCAGCTCCGTGGGGAAAGGTAGCAGATCCCTCCCCACGTTCCTGTCAAAATTCCCCGGCGGCGCAACGGCGTGCCGAGCATCCCCAGTCATGTCGGGATCCCCCCCACCAGACCTGAGGGACGTCTGGGGGGGGCGGTCGGGCATCACCCCTGGTCCTTCCCCTGGCCCTGCCTCCGCTTGCCCAGCGACTCCCGAGCCTCGCGCGCCTTCAGGAGGCTCTTGGCCAGCGAGGCGTCGCGCTCCAACTCCTGCTTGGCGCTCTCGAGCAGCGCGGGCGACACCATGAGCCTCGACTCGGCTCGGGCCGTCGCCCCGAAGGCGGCCTGCTCGTCGGCGGTGAGCCTCCCCGCGGAGGAGCCCGCTGTCCTCTCGCGCAACTTGTCGCTGTAGCAGTACTCGATCGTCTGGAGCCGGCGGAACATCATCTCCACCGACAGGATGTTGGACGCGTCCACCTGATCGTGCTGGAGCAACGCCTTCAGGTAGCTGATCACACTGGCGTACTCCTCCATGCCCCACTGGGAGTCCTGGAGGCCGCACAGCTTCTTGAAGTGTTCGAAGTGGGACTCGAGAGAGCGGCCCTCGCCCGCGAGGTGCTCGAGGCACCACATGGTCGTCCTCGGCGCGATGAAGTCGGGGAGGTGCTCCTGGCGGCAGCTCTCTACGAGGTTCTCGAGCGTCCGGAAGGGCCTGCCAGCGCGATCGAAGCGGACCGGCAGCAGGCGGCAGTCGGGCGCCACCGCCCGGTCGGCGAAGTCCGACTCGTCACCGATGGCCACCCACTCGACGAAGAGGGACGACCCGTCTGCGAGCAGGACGACTCCGCGGGCGGGAGTGCCCGCCCCAGCGAAGCCCGCTGGAGGGGTGGTCACATCGCCGTAGTGGTACCCCCTCCACTCCTGGGCGACGCGCCAGTTCCCCACAGGGGCGGGGGCGGCGTCGCCAGCGCCTCCCGCCAGCACCAGGGGTCGGGCCGCCCCGACTACGGCCGCTGCGAGCGCTGCTCCCGCGGGCGCCGGCGCACCGCCCGCCTCCCCGCCGCCCGCGGCCGGCACAGCCCCCGCGGCCGCACCTCCTCGGCGCATCACCCCGCCCGGCAGGGGCGCGGGTGCCGGGGCGACGGGCGCCGCGGCGGGCGGCGGGCCCCCCGCTGGCACGACGACCCAACCCCCGCCCGGCGGCCCGGCGGCGGGGGCCACCGCGGCAGGGGCGGGCCCGACGGCGGCAGCCGGCGCCCCCGGCGCAGCCCAGGGCCACGCCTCGAAGACGGGCGCCGGCACGGCCACGCCCGGGTGGCGCCGAGCAAAGCAGCGCCGAGCCTCGGCCTGGGCATCGGGGAGCCAGGCCGCCACCTCCGCCGCGGTCGGGGGGCTCGCGAAGCGGTAGGCCCGCACGACGCCCGGCGGCCTGGGGGCGAGGGCGGGCGCCCACCGCACCGCGCTGATGTCGGCCGACGTCCCGTCCACTACCTCGCACTGCACCTGGTGGTCCGGCGAGACCAGGATCGCGTCACTCGGACAGGACACCACCCGACCCAAATTCCAGCGCTGGTGCCACAGGGGCGCCCCCGGCACCGCATACAGGAGGTACGCCACCTGGTCCACTCCTTCCAGCGCGGGCACGGCGTCGGCGGCAGCAGCAGCCATCGCTCCACCTCCCGACGTCGCCGAGCGCGATGCCGATCACGAGCGACGCCACGGTCGTCCCCCAGGCCGCCGCCACCGTCGGGGCTGCGGGCGCCGTGGAGGCGCGCCCCCGCTCTTGCTGCGGGCACTGGGGAGCCGGCGCCCCTGGGCAGGCCGGGCAGGGCGGGGCCGCGGGGCAGGCGCAGTGGCAGTCCGGGCACTCCAACGCCGGGCACGGCGGCGGCGGCGGTGCCCGACTCAGCCAGGAGGCCACGCCATGCGACAGCTGGGTGAGGGCTCCGACCGCCCACGGGGGCACCATGCCCCGTGGGGAAAAGCTTGAGCGAAACGTCAACGGAAGATCGCAGACGGGCGGCCAGCGACGCTTCCCAAGGAGCAACCCTGTTCGGAGAACGACTTAGGAGGAGGAACAGGAGGCGGAGGAGGCAGGAGGAGCAGGATGAGGAGGAGGAGGAGGAGGAGAACGATGTGGGCCCGCTGCCCAGGGCCAGCAGGGGCTTCGGGAGCTTTGGAAAGCACGAGGGACCGTCTGCAGGGGCGTCCAAAAGTGGCTCCTGGGGCCCAAGAGCCTGGGAGGTCCCATGTACGGGGTGGGGTTCGCAGGGTCCCAGATTACAAAGACACAGAAGAGAAGGGAATCCAGGTATACCCATACGACCATCCTTCGGGTGATAAGGAGGTTCGGGGGGAGGGAGGAACAAACGTCTCACTCGATCGGTCTCACTATCGATATCACTATCGATCTCACGATCGGTCTCGCAAGATCGATCTCACTCGATCGATCTCACAATCGATCTCACTCGATCTATTTCATTCGATCGATCTCACAATCGATCTGGCTATCGATATCACAATCGATCTCAATATCGATCTCACTATCGATCTCACAATCGATCTCACATTCGGTCTAACTATCGATCTCACTATCGATATCACAATCGATATCACAATCAACGTCATCATCGTCAACATCATCGTCATGCATGTCATCAACATCATCTTCAACATCATCAGCATCACCATCACCATCACCATCATCATCATCATCATCATCATCGGGACACCATCATCGTCACCATCATCATCAACATCGTCATCATCATCGTGGCACCATCATCATCATCATCATCATCGGAACACCACCATCATCAGCATCATCATCATCTCATCATCATGATCATTTACAACATCATCAACATCATCATCATCCAGACACCATCATAATCATCATCATTAGCATCAGCATCATCATCATCATCGGGACACCATCATCATCGTCGCCATCATCATCATCATCATCAACAT
The DNA here is from genome assembly GCA_963575745.1 of Prorocentrum cordatum. NCBI lineage: Eukaryota > Dinophyceae > Prorocentrales > Prorocentraceae > Prorocentrum > Prorocentrum cordatum. The sequence continues at coordinate 43,971 of CAUYUJ010007276.1, read as the reverse complement.
CAGCATCATCAACATCATCGGGACACCATCATCATCATCAACATCAGCATCATCACCAACATTGGGCCACCATCATCAAAGTCATCATCACCTCATCATCATCATCCTCATCATCAACATCGGGACACCATGATCGTCATCATCATCATTATCACCATCATCGGGACACCATCATCATCATCATCACCATCATCATAAACAGCATCATCATCAACCACATCATCACCGCGACACCATCATCATCATCATTCATAGCCTGGCAACTAATCAGCAAAGCAACTGATCAACTGATCATCATCAACATTCATCATGGATCATCAACCACCATCAATCATCGGGGGCCACCATCATCATCAGCCACAAAACATTCATCATCATCGGGGCACCATCATCATCACCACCATTAGCATCAATCACCATCATCATCATCATCTCAAACATCTCATATCATCATCATCTCGGGACAACGCGGGACTCACCACCATCACCACCATCAACATCATCATCATCGAAACCAGCATCATCGTCAAGTCATCATTCAACATCATTCATCATATTCAGTATCAATCAGTTAGCATCATCATCATCATCAAATCATCATCATCGGGACACCGACGGGACAATGGCGGAACACCGGCGGGACACCGCGCGGTCACACGGGTGCCGGAAAGGGAGACTTTTGGTCTCGGCGGTTTCAGCTAACAGGAAAGGTACTTCTCGCCCGCCACGCAGCTTCGCCTCGCCCGCACGACGGCAGCGGCGAACACGAAACCGATTTCCCGGCGCATGGTAGGGGGGCTGTCCGCTCCACTTCCGATCTCACCCCCTCACCTCCGATATATATATATATATTATAATATATTATCTCTCTATTATATATACATATATAAATAAAGAGAGAAGAGAGAGAGAGAAGAGAGAGAGAGAGAGCGAGAGAGAAGAGAGAGAGAGAGAGTGAGAGAGAGAAAGACAGAGAAAAATTACCCTGTGACGTACCCAACCCATTTGTATCATGGGAAACGACGAGTTGGCCGAAACTTGCATGGACAATCAAATTGCAGGATCCGTTGTTTGATATGTAAGCTACTTGGGACACGCGCCTATGGAATGATGCGCAGGAAAACCGTACAAGAACGAGGGGCGACAACTACAGGCTCGAAGAAGACATGACGTGCACGAAGAGCAAGAGAAACGAAGAGCAGGAGAAAAACGTGCGGGAAGCCCACTGTGCTGGGCACCCCAGAAAGCCTCGAAAGTAACGACAGTTTCACAGATCGCAACCCCCCAGGGATGGCGAGGTCTAATTTGAGTCTGCGGTGAGTACCCACTGTGCTGGGCCCCCCAGCAGGCCTCGAAAGTGGCGACAGTTTCACAGATCGCAGCCCCCCAGGGATGGCGAGGTCCCATTTGAATCTGCGGTGAGTACCCACTGTGCTGTGCCCCTCAGCAGCCCTCGAAAGTGGCGACAGTTTCACAGATCGCAGCCCCCCAGGGATGGCGAGGTCCCAGTTGAATCCGCCGTGGGTACCCACTGTGCTGGGCCCCCCAGCAGGCCTCGAAAGGGGCGACAGTTTCACAGATCGCAGCCCCCCAGGGATGGCGAGGTCCCATTTGAATCCGCCGTGGGTACCCATTGTGCTGGGCCCCCCAGCAGCCCTCGAAAGTGGCGACAGTTTCACAGATCGCAGCCCCCCAGGGATGGCGAGGTACAATTTGAGTCCGCCGTGTGTACCCACTGTGCTGGGCCCCCCAGCAGGCCTCGAAAGTGGCGACAGTTTCACAGATCGCAGCCCCCCAGGGATGGCGAGGTCTCATTTGAATCTGCCCGTGGCCCTCACTGTGCTGGGCCCCCCAGCAGGCCTCGAAAATGGCGACAGTTTCACAGATCGCACCCCCCCAGGGACGGCGATTGGTCCCCCATTGCGTCCGCCGTGTGTACCCACTGTGCTGGGCCCCCCAGCAGGCCTCGAAAGTGGCAACAATTTCAAAGATCGCAGCCCCCCAGGGATGGCGAGGTCTAACTTGAGTCCGCGGTGAGTACCCACTGTGCTGGGCCCCCCAGCAGGCCTCGAAAGTGGCGACAGTTTCACAGATCGCAGCCCCCCAGGGATGGCGAGGTCTCATCTGAATCTGCCGTGAGTACCCACTGTGCTGGGCCCCCCAGCATGCCTCGAAAGCGGCGACAGGTTTCACAGATCGCTGCCCCCCAGGGATGGCGACGTCCCATGTGAGTCTGCGGTGAGTACCCACTGTGCTGGGCCCCCCAGCAGGCCTCGAAAGTGGCGACAGTTTCACAGATCGCAGCCCCCCAGGGATGGCGAGGTCCCATTTGAGTCCGCCGTGGGTACCCACTGTGCTGGGCCCGCAAGCAGGCCTCGAAAGTGGCGACAGTTTCACAGATCGCAGCCCCCCAGGGACGGCGAGGTCCCATTTGAGTCCGCCGTGTGTACCCACTGTGCTGGGCCCCCCAGCAGCCCTCGAAAGTGGCGACAGTTTCACAGATCGCAGCCCCCCAGGGATGGCGAGGTCCCATGTGAAGCCGCCGTGGGTACCCACTGTGCTGGGCCCCCCAGCAGCCCTCGAAGTGGCGACAGTTTCACAGATCGCAGCCCCCCAGGGATGGCGAGGTCCCATTTGAGTCTGCGGTGAGTACCCACCGTGCTGGGCCCCTCAGCAGCCCTCGAAGTGGCGACAGTTTCACAGATCGCGTGGGGGGGGGTGGGGTGTGTGGGGCCCCCAGGGATGGCGAGGTCCCATTTGGGTCCGCCGTGTGTACCCACTGTGCTGGCCCCCCAGCAGGCCTCGAAAGTGGCGACAGTTTCACAGATCGCAGCCCCCCAGAGATGGCGAGGTCCCACTTGAGTCCGCCGTGTGTACCCACTGTGCTGGGCCCCCAAGCAGCCCTCGAAAGTGGCGACAGTTTCACAGATCGCAGCCCCCCAAGGATGGCGAAGTCAAATTTGAATCCGCCGTATGTACCCACTGTGCTGGGCCCCCCAGCAAGCCTCAAAAGTGGCGGCAATTTCGCAAATCGCAGCCCCCCAGGGACGGCGAGGTCCCATGTGCGCCCGCCGTGTGTACACACTGTGCTGGACCCCCCCGCAGCCCTCGAAAGTGGCGACAGTTTCGCAGGTCGTAGCCCCCAGGGATGGCGAGGTCACATTTGAATCCGCCGTGTGTGCCCACTGTGCTGGGCCCCCCCGCAGCCCTCGAAAGTGGCGACAGTTTCACAGATCGCAGCCCCCCAAGGATGGCGAGGTCCCATTTGAGTCCGCCGTGTGTACCCACTGTGCTGGCCAACCCCAGCAGTCCTCGAAAGTGGCAACGGTTTCACAGATCGCAGCCCCCCAGCTGGCACGCAGCGACGAGCCAGGCAAAAAGGCAAGGGGGAAGAGAGGGGCGGGGAGGAAGGAAGAAGTAAGGAAGGGGACGCGCGAGCAGTGCTCTATTCAAAACGAGAACCCAACGCAGGAGGGCTGGGAAACAACACGCAAAGGGAGAGAGAGAGAGAGAGAGAGAGAGAGAGAGAGAAAGAGAGAGAGAGAGAGAGAGAGAGAGAGAGAGAGAACAAAAAAATAAATAAAGAAAAGAGAAAGGGAGGCAGACAGACCGAGACGGAGAGAATGGGCGACGAGGCTGGGCGACTGAGCACGAGTGGCGCCGGCTATGGAGAAGCAGCCACGACGAGGGGAACGAGGACCAGCGCCAGACCATGTCGTGCAACCGAGGGGCGGGAGCACGGGCCTTACTTAAGAAAGTTAGACGGGTCTTAAAGACTTGCCCGTCTTAGGGTGGCGACCAGCCTTGATGGCAGAAGTGGCATGTGTCTGCCGATATCTGGTCGGCCCGTGCTCCGACGCCCCGAGACATTCCTCTTGCAGCTTACAGTGAGCAACTTTGCCACGAGGCGCTTGGTAGGAGCCACAAAGCGTGCAAACCATTGCCCACGGCAGCGCCAAGACCTGGCGCCCCTGGAGCTCGACGATCTCTTCATCGGCGGCAGGCTGAGGCCCCGCAGATCCAGAAGCACCCTGGACGTCCTGTGGCGAGCCTACACCCTCAAAATCCGCAGCCCCTTTCAGGGCAGCATTCACAGCGCGAGACCTCATGAGCGGAGCTCGCTGGAGCTGCTGGTCCGCACGTGCCTTCAGCCTCTCTTGGGCCGTCGGCTTACATTCAGTTCCCAAGAGCTTCCCAAGACTGGCCTGCGTTCGGGCGACCGCAAGACACTCGCTACACTGAAAGACTTGGGGAGACCTAGTTACCATATTATGCCCTGTCAGAGCTACACAGGGCACATTGTTCCGAGGGGCCCTCAGGAGTTGCTCAGGGCGATCGCTCAGTTGATCTCGTGCAGCCATCTTGGCCGCTGCCCAAGAAAAGAACTTCGCCTGCATCTTTGAATCCTGAAGCCGAGCCTCAAAGTGTTTGACCACCGCGTCAGGTTGAGCGTGTTCAAGGGCGCCTCGCTTAGCAAAATAATATGCCCAACGATTGCCCATGCCAAACTCCCATGGCAACTTCTTTTCCTCAGCACAGTCGACATATTCATCATCTGTGAGGTGCGCTGGGCACCACAAAAAGGAAGGTCGGCCTTTTCCTCCAGGATACCTTGCCAGGATGGATCGCCAGATATCGGCATAGGCCGCTTGAGCATCAGCAAGTTCAGGTGACCAGCTGTCTGCTTCTTGAACGAGACCCAAGAGGTCTGACACAAGCAAATTGACGCGCGGCAAGTGACGGAGGGTTTGAAGGACAGCAAACCGTTCAGCTCTTCCCACAGTCTGTATAGGCACCCCTAAATGGTCCAAACAAGGCTCTTATGGGCATCCCATTGTCCCCAAGTTGAACTACTGACCAACCGCATCTCCTTAGCTCTGGCCAACTGGGGGCCATCCCAGAACCATCAGTATAGCATACCCCACTCCAAGAACTCCGGTCAGATCCCCAATCTCCCCAGAAAGAGAACTCCAGCTTATCTTCCACATGCGGAGGAACCAGAGGGCTGAAGGGCATCCCAACCGAGGTCTCAAAGTAGTCATAGTCTTGCTGTCCTCCGCCTGGTTGCCCTTTATCACGAAGATAAGAGCGCACATAGTTAAGATCTGGATCCCAATTAAGAACGGGATCATCATACACATCATGGTAAACAGCAGGACACTCGTAGAACTCATGCCCGATGGTGGCCTTATCGGCCGAGCACCAGCAACAGGCAGGATATATTCTATAGCCAGCACGTGCAAGACGGTCACGAGACCATAACGCACCTGACCACAGCGAACGAAGTGCACCAGCGAATCTCTCATTCTTAATCACTGCCTTACCTCCCAAAATGCACTTCCTGAGCGCCCTCGTCCAGATGATCTCTCCTCCTGCACATACCTCCTTGTGATGTTCAAGAATCTGTTGAGATTGCCATCGCTCGATTCCTTGGCGCACAAGTTCCACGACCGAGCGTGGAGGAAGACGGAGAAGATCAAAGTGGTGGCCAAGATCACTGACCAACACCGTACTGGAAAACATATCCCAGCCTATCTTTGCCAGCGTTATCATAAGCACTGCTATTGGACCTTTGGCTGATGCCCAGGAAGGCCGTGACGAGCATATTTCTCCAACTTGTTGCCACGCCCTCTGAAGCCTCCCAAGACTGACCCTCTGGTCCCAGATGAACGACGCATAAGCCCGTACTTGATCCAATGTAGCATCATATATGGGGTCGTACTTGGCGTCAGCCTGTGTGGCAAGGACAAGCGTGAGGGAAGCAGACTTACTCGACCGCCCCGCCAACATTGATGCCGTCTGCCGAATCTTGGCCAGCTCACTATTGTTGACACCTGAAACTGCGGCTCCATGAGCAGCAGCTGGCATGAGACCTGTCCTCCATAAAGCCGTAACTCGATTACTAGCTCCACGTCTCAACATCTTTAATCTGGGTAGCCTATCGGCTAGCTGCTTCAACCTGGCATTGGCTTGCTTTCTGATCGGCTCGGGCCCACTGAGCTCATGCCCCAGATTCCTCACCCAAGACTTCGCCTTCAAGTGAATGTTCTGAGCAAGCATTCCAAACCCATGCCTAGCCGATGCAGCCGTAGCCACCCACCCAGACTTTTTGACCTGGAGCAAGAAACCGAGCCTGGACGTGTCCTTCACGAAGCTCTGGACCCCCTTGAGCAACTCATGAGCGGTGTCCACCTTGGGCCCAGTCCACTGAAGGGTGGCGTCATCTACCAAGGCCCTGGGGTGCACGTTGGGGCTCACCTGGGTAACTTTATGGACAGCTCTATGTGCCAAGATAGACAGCAGAGTAGTAGCATGAGTACATCCCGCAAGTATACCCTGCAGAGCCCGAAACGATTTGCTCCAGCACCCAAAAGCTCCACTTACTCTAAGTTGTGGTACGAGTCCAAGAGCATCCAGAGGAGCCTCATGGGGAACTGCATGGGCCGAGCCTCTATGATGAGGGCGTCATACATAACCGTCTCAAAACATGTCCACATATCGAAAAATACAATGATTGAACATTCACCTAGTCGATCAGCTATTTCAGCATGTAAGTTATGCTCATACGCCGAGAAGCTGGATGAGTAGCCGCGCCGGCTGCCCCAAATACACCGGCTACCATGATCTTGAATACACCTTCTGGAAATCGGTCGGCGAGCTCGGGGCCAAAGACGGACTAGCGACTCGACCAAGATGATAAGACGTGTTCCCCCATCAGGTCTTGCTAGTCTAACCATCTCATTGACTATTTTGTCAGACGGCCACATCAACATATGCTCACACATCGTAAATAGAGCTGCAAGAGCAACCAGGCCTGGCTGCGGAAGATACCAGGAAGCCCGAGGATGCAGTCGCGTGGGACCTACCGACGTTTTCCATGGAAAGGTAAGCGCCGCTTCCTGAAGGTCTTCAGGCCGCAGCTTCGGTAGCAGATCACAGCTCTGATAATCGGCAGGCATCTTGTTGCTCACCACTTTATGACAACTCCACACCTCACTCCAGCACTCAAGCTCTCTGTCGGCAAGTTGATACGGCTGAAAGTTATCAGTGTGAGTGACAGCAGCTTCCAATGCCTTCGCCTTCGACGCGCGATGTGCAGCACCAGCTCCTTTCTCAAATGCAGACCTGACCCATGATTGCAAAGATTTGTCAGCTTCCTTCTGATGCACCAGCATCATATCATCAGCAACTTCCACAATCTTGAATGCCAATGTCAGAAAATCAGGTCGGACCATCATAGTGAAATCCCCAGAAAACAAATCAACTGCCAAATCATCAAGATGCCGCAGCGTGTCCTGCGCATTGTGCACCTTCTTCAAGAAGTGGACCACATCAACCAGTGATCTCGCCAATCTTGCAGCCGGTTTGAGCAGCTTGTGAGATCTAAGATCTTCTTCAGAATTTGCACGCGGTTGCGCAGGCTGTTTTGCACCTTTCAACTGCTCTGACCGCGTTTTATCGGACTTCACCCCCGCACGCCGAGACTTAGGTCGCAAGTGTGGTCTTTTGGTTTTGACCTTCTGCCAAGCCTCCTCCATCTCTTCATTCGTAGTCTCCAATACCACGACCTTGTCAGAGTGCGGACTCGTGTAGTCAGGAAGGTAAAACGTGCCAGCACTTCTACCCTCAAACTTGAACGCCTCAGCCATCTTGCACCACAAGGCCCGCACTTTCATAAGATGCTTAGCCCAACGCGCAGCCTGAAGCCAAGCTCGAAGTCGCGGCCCATGCTGTAGTCGCACCTGTCGCGGATTCCATTGCGCCTTGACGTACTTAGTCTGCACTGGTCCTCCTCGTCCAAGGTATCTCTCATGACCAGCTCCTACCTTGTCATGCCGTGCACACAACTCCTGCTCCACTGCCATCAGCGTCATATCCCATGCGTGCTGCAATGAGGCCTGCCCGTCAACATCCTCTATCGCCCTCATGGCTGACACCCAATTTACAGGATACCTGGAACAACCAAAAATTGGTCCTTTCGGGGGCTGACGAGGTTCAACAAGCAAGCGCAACCATATATCATTATCTGTCTTTGCAAATGGAATGGCCACAGGCGAATGCGTGGGTAAACTCTTGTCATCCAAGATCATGGGGGGCGCCAGCTCGCGAAGCCAGCGCCTCACTAAGAAGAAACCAATCGTAAGTACGACCGTCAGCTTCTTTGTGAACTCTGCACGTAGCACCAACAGGTACCAAGAACATCGCCTGAATCTGCTCAAGCCATTGCTGCCCGCGAAGCTGATACGACTCAATATTCCAATCACCTCCAACCACCCATGGTCTCGAAAGAGAGTTAAGCCTGCCAAGATACTTTGCCAACTTATATAATATGGACTGGTTGTAGGCATCAATTCCAACCGAGTCTTTGGGGTAGAGCGATACAAAAACAATTCCGCATTTACAGCCCCAGTTGACCTGTGCAGCCACCGCTCTTGATGGCCATAACGTTGGCGACGATAACAGTGGCGGCGCCGTGATCATCACAAAGGTCGGCACCAACACCGCCACGCCCGAGCTGAGGCCGTCTGCTTCAGTACGCTCAGCTGCTGCACACACACCATGGTAACCGATGTCCTGGATCTGCTGCTGGAGCTTAGGAAGCATCTTGTGATCCGCCTTGTGCTCTTGAACCAATATGGCGGCATCACGCGCTTGTCCAAGATATTGCAGCAAGGGCCCAGAAGCATCAGTGTTGACGGTGGTAATGCGTCCATTCATGGTGTTACCGCCAGCTTCCTTTCTGGCTTGATTCACATCACTGTCCTCTCCAGTTGCAGCGCAGGGCCCGACCGATGATGTAGCCGAACTCGAACTTCCACCGTTGTAAAGGAACGTGCTGTTCGACAAAAGGACCACCGACACACATATCTATATACATATATATATTATATTATATATATATATATATATATTATATTATATTATATATGAAAGAGCGTGTCTACCGTGCTGGCGGAAAACCGGGGGGGTCAATACCGGCTCGAACCCCCCCCCCCCCCCCCCCCCCACCTCGGAAAAACGCCCTCGGTCACTCACCGGTTTCGAACCCCTCCCCACCCCCCCCCCCCCCCTCCCCCCAGCCTACATGAAAAAGGGGGGGTGGGGTCACTGCCGGTTCGAAACCCACCCCCCCCCCCCCCCCCCCCTCCCCCTCGAAAACCGAGTGGGGGTGCGGACAGTGGTGGGGACGGTGTTGGTGGGGACAGTGGTGAGGGGACAGCGGGACAGTGGTGGGGACAGTGGGGGGACAGTGGGACAGCGGTGGGGAGGGTAGTGGTGGGGACAGTGGTGGGGACAATGGTGGGGACAGTGGGACAGTGGGACAGTGGTGGGGACGGTAGTGGTGGGGACAGTGGTGGGGACAATGGTGGGAACAGGGGGGGACAGTGGACAGTGGTGGTGACGGTGGTGGTGGGGACAGTGGTGTGGGGACAATGGGAACGAGGTGGAAACAGTGGGACAGTGGAGGGTACAATGGTGGTGGGGACAGTGGTGAAAGCGGTGGCGAGGACGGCGGTGGGACAATGGGACAGAGGTACAGTGGGGACAGTGGTGGGGACAGCGGGGACAGTGGGGACAGTGGTGGGAACAGTGGGACAGCTCAGTGGGACAGCGGAGGAGTCAGTGGGACAGTGGGGACAGTGGGGATAGTCGGGCAGTGGTGGGGGCCGTGGAGACAGTGGGGAGAGTGGAACCGTGGTGGGAACAGTTCTGGGGACAGCGGGGACAGTGCGACAGTGGTGGGGCCACTGGTGGGGACAGTAGGGGCGGTGGTGGAACCAGTGGGGACAGCGGTGGTGAGGACAGTGGTGCTGGGAACAACAGTGGGGGATGTGATGCGGACGGTGGTGGGGACCGGGAGTCGTTTGCTGGCGGTGAGTAGGGGGGGGGCGGGGGGTGGGCGGGGGGGGGGGGGAGGGGGGGGGGGGGGGGGGGGGGGGGGGCGGGGGGGGGTCGAAAACCGGTTAGTGGCCCCCCCCCGGTTTTCCGGATCGGAGGGGGGGGCGGGGGGGGGAGGGGTTCGAAACGGTAGTGGAACCCCCCGGGTGTTTTCGAGAGGGAGGGGGGGGGGGCGGGGGTAGGGGAGGGGGGGGGGTGTTGCGGTGGAGAGGGGGGGGGGGGGGGGGGGGGAGGGGTTCCGGCAAGGGCGTGGGGGGGGGGGGGATTTTCGAGGGGGGGGGGGGGGGGGACCCGGGTTTACGTCCGGAGGAAAAGGTTGGCAATTTTCCACAGTAAAGCGGCGGTGGATCACGCTCTCTCATATATATAGGCATACTACGTACATGCATATATACACCTACATACATGCACACATACATACAAACATACATACAGTCGGGCCGCTGACCCAAAGAACGACAAATAAGGAACGAGGCCCCGTTTTTCCAAAGAAGCCCATGAAGCCCGAAGGGGCACTGGGGGGCTCGCCGCCCCCAAAAAGCGGAACGCATGCAAACCTAAGGAACGCCCGAGCTCCTTTTGAAAAGTAAATGTCCGTAGTCAGCGGCCCGACTGTATACAAGACTGCATTGGCGCTTCGCGCCATGCACTTTGGTCCTTCAAGCTTGGCATGCAGACAGGAAGGCAATAAGGTAAAGCGGAACATTTAGCGATAACTCGTTGTTGCCTTTTCTGGCATCGTCGTTATGATACTGTAATGTGTTATCCTTCCCTCATGTTTCCTCTTCCTCTTCCTCATTCTCGCACTACCCTGCGAATTCGCCACCATCCTCAGCTCTTCTTGTCGAGGCTCATCCTGGGAACGCCTCTTGTAAATCTCACGCATGTGTTTAAGGGCTTGTTGGGGCCTTCTGGAAGCCTCCTGGGTTCCTTCGGGGGCCACTGGGGGCTTCCCTGGGCCACCCTGCCGCGGTCTCCCTGAACGACCAGGTCACGATTTGGAATGATTCGGAGGCGTCTTGGAGCCATCTTGGGCCGTCATCGGGCTCTCTTCGGGCCATTTTGGGGCCCTGCTGGGCCGTCTTGGGACTCATCTTGGACTGCCTGGAAGCCCTCTTGGTTAATTTGGGGCGATGCTCCGGCCTCCTGGGCAGTCTCGGACGCCCGGAAGACGGAAGAACTGAGCATTTCCCAAGTCATACAAAAATCAAAGGAAAGCAATGGCTTTTGCGTTCCGAATGCCTCTTGTTTCTTTTTTGTTCTCTGTCGCTCGCACGTCGCTGTGATGCGCGTCGCTGCCCTGGCCACGGCGCTGCTTAAACTGGCTCGAGTGAGACCTCGCTGTATCTGGCTCAAGTGGTGTCAGTCGCTGCTGGACTGCGGCCAACACATCTGCCAACACCCGGCTGGCGCAACTGTGCCCGCTTACCGCGCCGGCTGGAAGCGGGCGCGGGCACCCCTCACGCCGCGGTCGCGGCTGTCCCTGCGGTCGCCGAGGAGCTCCAGGAGGTAGAGGAACAGTTGGACGATGTCGATGTAGAGCATGATGGCCGCCGCGGCGTAGTCATCAACCGAGAACTTGCGGTTTGGGTGCTTGTTCCCAAGGATCATCTGGGTGTCGTGCACGATGTAGGCTGCAAAGAGCAAGGCGCCAAGCCCACACATGCAGAGACGGGCGGTCTGGAAGGCCGCGCCCGAAAGACCGAAGATGGAGCCGAACATCAGACCGAAACTCATGCCGAGCATGACGAGTGATCCGCACATCAGGTACGACGCGAAACCAGTAAAATCGTACTTCGTCTGGAACGTGAACGCGGTCAGGCCCGCCAGGATGAAGCACGTCAGGCCGAGGACGACCAGCACCGACTCCTCGCTGTACTGGCTGCAGACGAAGCCAACCATGACGCTCTTGGCGAGGGTGAGCATCCCCAGCAGGATATAATTCGTGGGAGAGCGGCGCATCACCTGAGGACAGCGCCAGAACACCATCATGGTCGCAACCGAGCCCAGCAAAGACAGAAACATCAGGACGGTGCCAATCTCCGGGTCCATGGACTCGCTCTTCTTCATGACAGCCCCGCCCAGCACGGTGGTGACCAGCAGCTGAGTGCCCAATATCCCGTACACCTTCCGGACGAAGCCGTGCCGCACGGACCTCTCGCTGAAGGCCATGGCGTCCCGCGGGGCGCTCGCCATTGCTGGGGGTACCACGAGGTACCGGTATCGCGGGCCGCGCGGGGTCAGTCCTAGGCCAGGGCGCCTTGAGCCAAAATGGCAACGGGCCTCTTGGGGGTCTTCTTTGGGTCGCCTTCGGGCGTCTGGTGGGTGTCTGGAGCCTCTGTGGGCTCTCACGGGGCCGTCGGGCCGCCCTCCGTTCTCCTCCCTCTCCCGAGAAGGAGGAGGAGGAGGAGGGGGAGGAGGAACAGGAGGCGGAGGAGGCAGGAGGGGCAGGATGAGGAGGAGGAGGAGGAGGAGGAGGAGGAGGAGAACGATGTGGGCCCGCTGCCCAGGGCCAGCAGGGGCTTCGGGAGCTTTGGAAAGCACGAGGGACCGTCTGCAGGGGCGTCCAAAAGTGGCTCCTGGGGCCCAAGAGCCTGGGAGGTCCCATGTACGGGGTGGGGTTCGCAGGGTCCCAGATTACAAAGACACAGAAGAGAAGGGAATCCAGGTATACCCATACGACCATCCTTCGGGTGATAAGGAGGTTCGGGGGGAGGGAGGAACAAACGTCTCACTCGATCGGTCTCACTATCGATATCACTATCGATCTCACGATCGGTCTCGCAAGATCGATCTCACTCGATCGATCTCACAATCGATCTCACTCGATCTATTTCATTCGATCGATCTCACAATCGATCTGGCTATCGATATCACAATCGATCTCAATATCGATCTCACTATCGATCTCACAATCGATCTCACATTCGGTCTAACTATCGATCTCACTATCGATATCACAAGCGATATCACAATCAACGTCATCATCATCAACATCATCGTCATCAATGTCATCAACATCATCTTCAACATCATCAGCATCACCATCACCATCATCATCATCATCGGGACACCATCATCGTCACCATCATCATCAACATCGTCATAATCATCGTGGCACCATCATCATCATCGGAACACCACCATCATCAGCATCATCATCATCATCATCATGATCATGAACAACATCATCAACATCATCATCATCCAGACACCATCATAATCATCATCTTAGCATCATCATTCATCATCATTCATCATAGGGACACCAATAATCCATCGTCGCCATCATCCTCAACATCAGCATCATCAACATCATCGGGACACCATCATCATCATCATCAACATCAGCATCATCACCATCATTGGGCCACCATCATCAAAGTCATCATCACCTCATCATCATCATCCTCATCATCAACATCGGGACACCATGATCGTCATCATCATCATCATTATCACCATCATCGGGACACCATCATCATCATCAACATCACCATCATCATAAACAGCATCATCATCGACCACATCATCACCGCGACACCATCATCATCATCATCTTCATCGTCATCAGCAAATCACCTGATCATCATCAACATCATCAGGATCATCAACACCATCATCATCGGGGCACCATCATCATAGCTCCTACTCATATCTCATATCATCGGTGGCGCACCATACATCACCCACCATAGCATCTTCATCATATCATCATATTTCACATCATATCATCATCTATCAGCTGTCTATCATCTATCAGCTATCATCTATCATCATCAACGGGACCACCACATCAACGGGACCACCATCATCATTATCACTACATCATCACTACATCACCCACCATCACCCACCATCACTCATCATCATATCTTCTTCATTCAGCATATCATTTCTGTAACGATCATCAACTATCATCATCAGTACATCAGTATCATCATCATCTCATCATCATCATCATCATCTCATCGGGACACGGGGGACCTGGCGGAAACACCGGCGGGACACCGCGGGGCACCGGTTGCCGGAAGGGAGACTTTTGGTCCGGCCGCGCCTCAGCTACAGGAGACTTATCTCTCGCCCGCCCACGCAGCTTCGCCTCGCCCGCACGCACGGCACGCACGAACACGAAACCGAAACCGATTTCCCGGTAGGGGGGCTCTCCGTTCCACTTCGATCTTACCCCCTCACCTCCGATATATATATATATATATATATATATTTTAAATATATAAAGAAAGAAAGTAAGAAGAGATGAGAGAAGAGTTGGTGAGAGAGAGCATAGGACAGAGAAAAATTACCTGTGGGACTTACCCAACATTTGTATCATGGGAATCGGACGAGGTTGGCCGAAAACTGCATGGACAATCATATTGCAGGATACGTTGTTTGTATGTTAAGTACTTGGGACACGCGTATCGGAAATGTTTGCGCAGGAAAACAGTATCACGGAAGAGGGGCGACCACTACAGGTCTCGAAGGAAGTCATGACGTGCACGAGAGCAAGAGAATCGAAGAGCAGGAGAAAAAACTGTTATGTGGAGCAACTTGTGCTGGGCACTCTACGTGGGACAAAAAAGTGGCGACAGTTTCACAGATCGCAGCCCCCCAGGGATTGCGAGGTCTAATCTGAGTCTGCGGTAAGTACCCACTGTGCTGGGCCCCTCAGCAGCCCTCGAACGTGGCGACAGTTTCACAGATCGCAGCCCCCCACGGATGGCGAGGTCTAATCTGAGTCTGCGGTGAATACCTTCTGTGCTGTGCCCCTCAGCAGGCCTCGAAAGTGGCGACAGTGTCACAAATCGCAGCCCCCCAGGGATGGCGAGGTCTAATCTGAATTTGCGGTGAGTGCCCACTGTGCTGGGCCCCTCAGCAGCCCTCGAAAGTGGCGATAATCAGCCCCCCAGGGATTGCGAGGTCAAATTTCAGTCTGCGGTAAGTACCCACTGTGCTGGGCCCCCCAGCAGCCCTCGAAAGTGGCGACAGTTTCACAGATCGCAGCCCCCCAGGGATGGCGAGGTCTAATTTGAGTCCGCGGTGGGTACCCACTGTGCTGGGCACCCCAGCAGGCCTCGAAAGTGGCGACAGTTTCACAGATCGCAGCCCCCCAGGGATGGCGAGGTCCCATTTGAATCCGCCGTGGGTACCCACTGTGCTGGGCACCCCAGCAGGCCTCGAAAGTGGCGACAGTTTCACAGATCGCAGCCCCCCAGGGATGGCGAGGTCCCATTTGAGTCCGCCGTGCGTACCCACTGTGCTGGGCCCCCCAGCAGGCCTCGAAAGTGGCGACAGTTTCACAGATCGCAGCCCCCCAGGGATGGCGAGGTCCCATTGGAGTCCGCCGTGTGTACCCACTGTGCTGGGCCCCCCAGCAGCCTCGAAAGTGGCGACAGTTTCACAGATCGCAGCCCCCCAGGGATGGCGAGGGCTAATCTGAATCCCCGTAGGGCGTCACTCCGCTGGGCCCCCCAGCAGGCCTCGAAAGTGGCGACAGTTTCACAGATCGCAGCCCCCCAGGGATGGCGAGGTCCCATTTGAGTCCGCCGTGTGTACCCACTGTGCTGGGCCCCCCAGCAGGCCTCGAAAGTGGCGACAGTTTCACAGATCGCAGCCCCCCAGGGATGGCGAGGTCCCATTTGAGTTCGCCGTGTGTACCCACTGTGCTGGGCCCCCCAGCAGGCCTCGAAAGTGGAGACAGTTTCACATATCGCAGGCACCCACACGGATGGCGAGGTCCATTTGAGTCCGCCGCGTGTGTACCCAACTGTGCTGGGCCCCCCAGCAGGCTCTCGAAGTGGCGACAGTTCACAGATCGCAGCCCCCCCAGGATGGCGAGGTCCCATTTGAATCCGCCGTGTGTGCCCACTGTGCTGGGCCCCCCAGCAGCCCTGAAAGTTGCGACAGTTTCACAGATCGCAGCCCCCCAGGGACGGCGAGGCATTTGAGTCCGCCGTGTGTACCCACTGTGCTGGACCCCCCCGCAGCCCTCGAAAGTGGCGACAGTTTCACAGATCGCAGCCCCCAGGGATGGCGAGGTCCCATTTGGGTCCGCCGTGTGTACCCGCTGTGCTGGGCCCCCCAGCAGGCCTCGAAAGTGACGACAGTTTCACAGATCGCAGCCCCCCAGGGATGGCGAGGTCCCATTTGAGTCCGCCGTGTGTACCCACTGTGCTGGGCCCCCCAGCAGCCCTCGAAAGTGGGGGCAATTTCACAGATCGCAGCCCCCCAGGGATGGCGAGGTCCAGTTTGAATCCGCCGTGTGTACCCGCTGTGCTGGGCCCCCCAGCAAGCCTCAAAAGTGGTGGCAATTTCGCAAATCGCAGCCCCCCAGGGACGGCGAGGTCCCATGTGCGCCCGCCGTGTGTACACACTGTGCTGGACCCCCCAGCAGTCCTCGAAAGTGGCAACGGTTTCACAGATCGCAGCCCCCCAGCTGGCACGCAGCGACGAGCTAGGCAAAAAGGCAAGGGGGAAGAGAGGGGCGGGAAGGAAGGAAGAAGTAAGGAAGGCGACGCGCGAGCAGTGCTCTATTCAAAACGAGAACCCAACGCAGGAGGGCTGGGAAACAACACACAAAGGGAGAGAGAGAGAGAGAGAGAGAGAGAGAGAGAGAGAGAGAGAGAGAGAAAGAGAGAAATAAAGAAATAAAGAAACAAAGAAAAGAGAAAGGGAGGCAGACAGACCGAGACGGAGAGAATGGGCGACGAGGCTGGGCGACTCAGCACGAGTGGTGCCGGCTATGGAGAAGCAGCCACGACGAAGGGAACGAGGGCCAGCGCCAGACCATGTCGTGCAACCGAGGGGCGGGAGCACGGGCCTTACTTAAGAAAGTTAGACGGGTCTTAAAGACTTGCCCGGCTTAGGGTGGCGACCAGCCTTGATGGCAGAAATGGCGTATGTCTGCCGATATCTGGTCGGCCCGTGCTCCGACGCCCCGAGACATTCCTCTTGCAGCTTACAGTGAGCTACTTTGCCACGAGGCGCTTGGTAGGAGCCACAAAGCGTGCAAACCATTGCCCACGGCAGCGCCAAGACCTGGCGCCCCTGGAGCTCGACGATCTCTTCATCGGCGGCAGGCTGAGGCCCCGCAAGTCCAGAAGCACCCTGGACGTCCTGTGGCGAGCCTACACCCTCAAAATCCGCAGCCCCTTTCAGGGCAACATTCACAGCGCGAGACCTCATGGGCGGAGCTCGCTGGAGCTGCTGGTCCGCACGTGCCTTCAGCCTCTCTTGGGCCGTCGGCTTACATTCAGTTCCCAAGAGCTTCCCAAGACTGGCCTGCGTTCGGGCGACCGCAAGACACTCTCTACACTGAAAGGCTTGGGGAGACCTAATTACCATATTATGCCCTGTCAGAGCTACACAGGCACATTGTTCCGAGGGGCCCTCAGGAGTTGCTCGGGGCGATCGCTCAGTTGATCTCGTGCAGCCATCTTGGCCGCTGCCCAAGAAAAGAACTTCGCCTGCATCTTTGAATCCTGAAGCCGAGCCTCAAAGTGTTTGACCACCGCGTCAGGTTGAGCGCGTTCAAGGGCGCCTCGCTTAGCAAAATAATATGCCCAACGATTGCCCATGACAACTCCCATGGCAACTTCTTTTCCTCAGCACAGTCGACATATTCATCATCTGTGAGGTGCGCTGGGCACCACAAAAAGGAAGGTCGGCCTTTTCCTCCAGGATACCTTGCCAGGATGGATCGCCAGATGTCGGCATCGGCCGCTTGAGCATCAGCAAGTTCAGGTGACCAGCTGTCTGCTTCTTGAACGAGACCCAGGAGGTCTGACACAAGCAAATTGACGTGCGGCAAGTGACGGAGGGCTTGAAGGACAGCAAACCGTTCAGCTCTTCCCACAGTCTGTATAGGCCCCCCTAAATGGTCCAAACAAGGCTCTTATGGGCATCCCATTATCCCCAAGTTGAACTACTGACCAACCGCATCTCCTTAGCTCTGGCCAACTGGGGGCCATCCCAGAACCATCAGTATAGCATGCCCCACTCCAAGAACTCCGGTCAGATTCCCAATCTCCCCAGAAAGAGAACTCCAGCTTATCTTCCACATGCGGAGGAACCAGAGGGCTGATGGGCATCCCAACCGAGGTCTCAAAGTAGTCATAGTCTTGCTGTCCTCCGCCTGGTTGCCCTTTATCACGAAGATAAGAGCGCGCATAGTTAAGATCTGGATCCCAATTAAGAGCGGGATCATCATACACATCATGGTAAACATCATGACACTCGTAGAACTCATGCCCGATGGTGGCCTTATCGGCCGAGCACCAGCAACAGGCAGGAGATATTCTATAGCCAGCACGTGCAAGACGGTCACGAGACCATAACGCACCTGACCACAGCGAACGAAGTGCACCAGCGAATCTCTCATTCTTAATCACTGCCTTACCTCCCAAAATGCACTTCCTGAGCGCCCTCGTCCAGATGATCTCTCCTCCTGCACATACCTCCTTGTGATGTTCAAGAATCTGTTGAGATTGCCATCGCTCGATTCCTTGGCGCACAAGTTCCACGACCGAGCGTGGAGGAAGACGGGGAAGATCAAAGTGGTGGCCAAGATCACTGACCAACACCGTACTGGAAAACATATCCCAGCCAATCTTTGCCAGCGTTATCATAAGCACTGCTATTGGACCTTTGGCTGATGCCCAGGAAGGCCGTGACGAACATATTTCTCGAACTTTTTGCCACGCCCTCTGAAGCCTCCCAAGACTGACCCTCTGGTCCCAGATGAACGACGCATAAGCCCGTACTGGATCCAATGTAGCATCATATATGGGGTCGTACTTGGCGTCAGCCTGTGTGGCAAGGACAAGCGTGGGGGAAGCAGACTTACTCGACCGCCCCGCCAACATTGCTGCCGTCTGCCGAAGCTTGGCCAGCTCACTATTGTTGACACCTGAAACTGTGGCTCCATGAGCAGCAGCTGGCATGAGACCTGTCCTCCATAAAGCCGTAACTCGATTACTAGCTCCACGTCTCAACATCTTTAACCTGGGTAGCCTATCTGCTAGCTGCTTCAACCTGGCATTGGCTTGCTTTCTGATCGGCTTGGGCCCGCTGAGCTCATGCCCCAGATTCCTCACCCAAGACTTCGCCTTCAAGTGAATGTTCTGAGCAAACCTTCCAAACCCATGCCTAGCCGATGCAGCCGTAGCCACCCACCCAGACTTTTTGACCTGGAGCAAGAGACCGAGCCTGGACGTGTCCTTCACGAAGCTCTGGACCCCCTTGAGCAACTCATGAGCGGCGTCCACCTTGGGCCCAGTCCACTGAAGGGTGGCGTCATCTACCAAGGCCCTGGGGTGCACGTTGGGGCTCACCTGGGTAACTTTATGGACAGCTCTATATGCCAATATAGACAGCAGAGTAGTAGCATGAGTACATCCCGCAAGTATACCCTGCAGAGCCCGAAACGATTTGCTCCAGCACCCAAAAGCTCCACTTACTCTAGGTTGTGGTACGAGTCCAAGAGCATCCAGAGGAGCCTCATGGGGAACTGCATGGACCGAGCCTCTATGATGAGGGCGTCATACATAACCGTCTCAAAACATTTCCACATACCGAAAAATACAGTGATTGAACATTCACCTAGTCGATCAGCTATTTCAGCATGTAAGTTATGCTCATACGCCGAGAAGCTGGATGAGTAGCCGCGTCGGTTGCCCCAAATACACCGGCTACCATGATCTTGAATACACCTTCTGGAAATCGGTCGGCGAGCTCGGGACCAAAGACGGACTAGCGACTCGACCAAGATGATAAGACGTGTTCCCCCATCAGGTCTTGCCAGTCGAACCATCTTATTGACTATTTTGTCAGACGGCCACATCAACATATGCTCACACATCGTAAATAAAGCTGCAAGAGCAACCAGGCCTGGCTGCGGAAGATACCGGGAAGCCCGAGGATGCAGTCGCGTGGGACCTACCGACGTTTTCCATGGAAAGGTAAGCGCCGCTTCCTGAAGGTCTTCAGGCTGCAGCTTCGGTAGCAGATCCCAGCTCTGATAATCGGCAGGCATCTTGTTGCTAACCACTTCATGACAACTCCACACCTCACTCCAGCACTCAAGCTCTCTGTCGGCAAGTTGATACGGCTGAAAGTTATCAGTGTGAGTGACAGCAGCTTCCAATGCCTTCGCCTTCGACGCGCGATGTGCAGCACCAGCTCCTTTCTCAAATGCAGACCTGGCCCATGATTGCAAAGATTTGTCAGCTTCCTTCTGATGCACCATCATCATATCATCAGCAACTTCCACAATCTTGAATGCCAATGTCAGAAAATCAGGTCTGACCATCATAGTGAAATCCCCAGAAAACAAATCAACTGCCAAATCATCAAGATGCCGCAGCGTGTCCTGCGCATTTTGCACCTTCTTCAAGAAGTGGACCACATCAACAAGTGATCTCGCCAATCTTGCAGCCGTTTTGAGCAGCTTGTGAGATCTAAGATCTTCTTCAGAATTTGCACGCGGTTGTGCAGGCTGGTTTGCACCTTTCAACTGCTCTGACCGCGTTTTATCGGACTTCACCCCCGCACGCCGAGACTTAGGCCGCAAGTGTGGTCTTTTGGCTTTGACCTTCTGCCAAGCCTCCTCCATCTCTTCATTCGTAGTCTCCAATACCACGACCTTGTCAGAGTGCGGACTCGTGTAATCAGGAAGGTAAAACTTGCCAGCGCTTCTACCCTCAAGCTTGAACGCCTCAGCCATCTTGCACCAAAAGGCCCGCACTTTCATGAGATGCTTAGCCCAACGCGCAGCCTGAAGCCAAGCTCGAAGTCGCGGCCCATGCTGTAGCCGCACCTGTCGCGGATTCCATTGCGCCTTGACGTACTTAGTCTGCACTGGTCCTCCTCGTCCAAGGTATCTCTCATAACCAGCTCCTACCTTGTCATACCGTGCACGCAACTCTTGCTCAACTGCCATCAGTGTCATATCCCATGCGTGCTGCAATGAGGCCTGCCCGTCAACATCCTCTATCGCCCTCATGGCTGACACCCAATTTACAGGATACCTGGAACAACCAAAATTTAGTCCTTTCGGGAGCTGACGAGGTTCAACAAGCAAGCGCCACCATATATCATTATCTGCCTTTGCAAATGGAATGGCCACAGGCGAATGCGTGGGTAAACTCTTCTCATCCAAGATCATGGGGGGCGCCAGCTAGCGAAGCCAGCGCCTCACTAAGAAGAAACCAATCGTAAGTACGACCTTCAGCTTCTTTGTGAACTCTGCACGTGGCACCAACAGGTACCAAAAACATCGCCTGAATCTGCTCAAGCCATTGCTGCCCGCGAAGCTGATACGACTCAAGATTCCAATCACCTCCAACCACCCATGGTCTCGAAAGAGAGTTAAGCCTGCCAATATACTTTGCCAACTTATATAATATGGACTGGTTGTAGGCATCAATTCCAACCGAGTCTTTGGGGTAGAGCGATACAAACACAACTCCGCCTTTACAGCCCCAGTTGACCTGTGCAACCACCGCTCTTGATGGCCATAACGTTGGCGACGATAACAGTGGCGGCGCCGTGATCATCACAAAGGTCGGCACCAACACCGCCACGCCCGAGCTGAGGCCGTCTGCTTCAGTACGCTCAGCTGCTGCATACACACCATGGTAACCGATGTCCTGGATCTGCTGCTGGAGCTTAGGAAGCATCTTGTGATCCGCCTTGTGCTCTTGAACCAATATGGCGGCATCACGCGCTTGTCCAAGATATTGCAGCAAGGGCCCAGAAACATCAGTGTTGACGGTGGTAATGCGTCCACTCATGGTGTTACCGCCAGCTTCCTTTCTGGCTTGATTCACATCACTGTCCTCTCCAGTTGCAGCGCAGGGCCCGACCGATGATGTAGCCGAACTCGAACTTCCACTGTTGTAAAGGAACGTGCTGTTCGACAAAAGGACCACCGACACACATATCTATATACATATATATATATAGACATACTACGTGCATGCATATACACACATACATACATGCACACATACATACAAACATACATACAGTCGGGCCGCTGACCCAACGAACGACAAATAAGGAACGAGGCCCCGCTTTTCCAAAGAAGCCCATGAAGCCCGAAGGGGCACTGGGGGGCTCGCCGCCCCAAAAAAGCGGAACGCATGCAAACCTAAGGAACGCCCGAGCTCCTTTTGAAAAGTAAATGTCCGTAGTCAGCGGCCCGACTGTATACAAGACTGCATTGGCGCTTCGCGCCATGCACTTTGGTCCTTCAAGCTTGGCATGCAGACAGGAAGGCAATAAGGTAAAGCGGAACATTTAGCGATAACTCGTTGTTGCCTTTTCTGGCGTCGTCGTTATGATACTGTAATGTGTTATCCTTCCCTCATGTTTCCTCTTCCTCTTCCTCATTCTCGCACTACCCTGCGAATTCGCCACCATCCTCAGCTCTTCTTGTCGAAGCTCATCCTGGGAACGCCTCTTGTAAATCTCACGCAGGTGTTTAAGGGCTTGTTGGGGCCTTCTGGAAGCCTCCTGGGTTCCTTCGGGGGCCACTGGGGGCTTCCCTGGGCCACCCTGCCGCGGTCTCCCTGAACGACCCTGCTGGGCCGTCTTGGGGCTCATCTTGGACTGCCTGGAAGCCCTCTTGGTTAATTTGGGGCGATGCTCCGGCCTCCTGGGCAGTCTCGGACGCCCGGAAGACGGAAGAACTGAGCATTTCCCAAG
Organism: Prorocentrum cordatum; assembly: GCA_963575745.1. Lineage (NCBI taxonomy): Eukaryota > Dinophyceae > Prorocentrales > Prorocentraceae > Prorocentrum > Prorocentrum cordatum. The sequence goes on along the minus strand of CAUYUJ010007276.1, from coordinate 21,363 downwards.
TCATACAAAAATCAAAGGAAAGCAATGGCTTTTGCGTTCCGAATGCCTCTTGTTTCTTTTTTGTTCTCTGTCGCTCACACGTCGCTGTGATGCGTGTCGCTGCCCTGGCCACGGCGCTGCTTAAACTGGCTCGAGTGAGACCTCGCTGTGTCTGGCTCAAGTGGTGTCAGTCGCTGCTGGACTGCGGCCAACGCATCTGCCAACGCCCGGCTGGCGCAACTGTGCCCGCTTACCGCGCCGGCTGGAAGCGGGCGCGGGCACCCCTCACGCCGCGGTCGCGGCTGTCCCTGCGGTCGCCGAGGAGCTCCAGGAGGTAGAGGAACAGTTGGACGATGTCGATGTAGAGCATGATGGCCGCCGCGGCGTAGTCATCAACCGAGAACTTGCGGTTTGGGTGCTTGTTCCCAAGGATCATCTGGGTGTCGTACACGATGTAGGCTGCAAAGAGCAAGGCGCCAAGCCCACACATGCAGAGACGGGCGGTCTGGAAGGCCGCGCCCGAAAGACCGAAGATGGAGCCGAACATCGGACCGAAACTCATGCCGAGCATGACGAGTGATCCGCACATCAGGTACGACGCGAAACCAGTAAAATCGTACTTCGTCTGGAACGTGAACGCGGTCAGGCCCGCCAGGATGAAGCACGTCAGGCCGAGGACGACCAGCACCGACTCCTCGCTGTACTGGCTGCAGATGAAGCCAACCATGACGCTCTTGGCGAGGGTGAGCATCCCCAGCAGGATATAGTTCGTGGGAGAACGGCGCATCACCTGAGGACAGCGCCAGAACACCATCATGGTCGCAACCGAGCCCAGCAAAGACAGAAACATCAGGACGGTGCCAATCTCCGGGTCCATGGACTCGCTCTTCTTCATGACAGCCCCGCCCAGCACGGTGGTGACCAGCAGCTGAGTGCCCAATATCCCGTACACCTTCCGGACGAAGCCGCGCCGCACGGACCTCTCGCTGAAGGCCATGGCGTCCCGCGGGGCGCTCGCCATTGCTGGGGGTACCACGAGGTACCGGTATCGCGGGCCGCGCGGGGTCAGTCCTAGGCCAGGGCGCCTTGAGCCAAAATGGCAACGGGCCTCTTGGGGGTCTTCTTTGGGTCGCCTTCGGGCGTCTGGTGGGTGTCTGGAGCCTCTGTGGGCTCTCACGGGGCCGTCGGGCCGCCCTCCGTTCTCCTCCCTCTCCCGAGAAGGAGGAGGAGGAGGAGGATGCTCCCTTTTTCCAGCTCGGGCAGGCAAGGTGGCGAGGCTTCGAGACGCTGCCGACGCAAGAGGCTGCCGCCACGGATCTCCGATCCGTAGGCGGCCACGGACATCAACTGAAATTTCGGACACATCCCGGCAAAGATAGAGTGAAAGCAAGGGGGGGAGGGAGGGAGCTTGAGCGAAACGTCAACGGAAGATCGCAGACGGGCGGCCAGCGACGCTTCCCAAGGAGCAACCCTGTTCGGAGAACGACTTATGCTCCCTTTTTCCAACTCGGGCAGGCCAGGTGGCGAGGCTTCGAGACGCTGCCGACGCAAGAGGCTGCCGCCACGGATCTCCGATCCGTAGGCGGCCACGGACATCAACTGAAATTTCGGACACATCCAAAATGCTGCAAAATGCACAGCTAGACTGGCAACGCCGAAAATACAACAATTGTTAATGAAGCGTCGGAAGAAAAACGGAGAACTGACCTGCCCGGGACCTGGCTTTCTCGTCGGCATAGGCTCTGGCGAGGGTGCTTCAGAGCTTGCGAGGATATGCTTCTGCCAATCTAGTGCGGAACCTGCCCGATGCGTCTTTGCCGGACAGTTCTTGATGCCGCTGCCCAGTGAGGACACAGACGGGCCCTGTACACCTGAACTTGGCCAAGGGTGCCAAGTCGAGGAGAAACGCAGCAATCCTGGTGCTCTTTCTAGGGGGCAAACAAACCTACCTCGCTTTTGACCACCCTCGCTTCCAAGAGATACCAAGCGATGCCAAATTGCGGCCTGTACTGGTCAGGCCGCTTGACGAGGAGGCGCGTGGTATGGCTTGGTTTTGCCTGGAAGCGAAAGCGGGGGAGGTAATTTACGCTCTGACTTTCTCCAGGGCGTCCCGAACCGGCAGTACTCGATCACCTGGGTCGTGACCTGCCGGCGCTGGAGCAGGGACAGCATCGGCGGCAGCTGCCACGCGTAGCTCAGCGCGGGGTTCTCGACGGACCAGGGGGCGAAACACTGGCAGCACAGCACGCAGAAGGATATCGTGAGCCGCGCGTACAGGTTGCCCCACTTCACCTTCTGGAAATCGGCGCCCTCGGGATGGAGACTGGGCAGGCCCCAGACGTGCTCCTGGGACCGGAGCCGCGGAGGGCCGTTGGGGCGGTCTCGCGCCCGCGAGAAGGTCTCGCAAGGGAAGCCAGCATGCAGGCCGCAGACGAGCCCCGCCCGTATCCAGCCTCGAATGAGACGGGCGCTCCTGGGGTCGCGCAGGTCGTAGGCGGGGCCGTACAGGATGTCCCACCGCAATGTGGGGACATTTCCCCGCTCTACGGCGTCGGACAGGTGGCCCGAGCCCGCGAACAGCTCGAAGAACACGGCGACGGTCGGCGCCCTCAGCGGCCCAAAGACGGCATCCGCCTCCCCCGCAGCGCGTCGGGGAGCTCCTGAGCGGCCGCCGCGGCCGCCCGCTGCACGTCGGGCGGCAGGCGGCGCAAGAGGTCGGCCAGTCGCCCCCCGTGCTCGTAGCGGCGGAGGCTCCGCGCGGACCGCCACCGCCCTCGGCGCTGGATCTCCTCCAGCCGCCGGGCGCCGGTCGCGAAGTCGACGCTCGCCCCCGTGTGCCGGAAGCGGTAGGCGTCGAGCGGCCCGAGGGGCCCCAGGCGCCAGGCAGCCGCGGCCTCGTCCAGGGCCCGGCGCAGGGCGCTGGGCGTCAGATCCAGCAAGGGCCCCACGCCGCGCTCCAGCCCCAGCTGCACCAGGACGTCCGCGAGCGCCGCCTGCCGGTCGAGGTCGAGGACGATCGTCTGGTCGAACTCCTGGCTCTTGGACGGGGTCCGCATCTCGAACGGGTGGAGCAGGACCGACGTGGGGGTCCACTCGCGAGCTCCGCTGAGGGACCCCGCCACTACGTCGCGGCCCCGTAGCAGGAATGGCTCTCCTGGCCGCAAGTACAGCTCCATCATCATGAGGATGGCCAGCGCGTGGGGTCTCAGCCCCTGGCAGATCATCCAGCACGCCAGGAGCGCCACCACGTCGTAGGGCAGGGGCAAGCGGCCCCCTGACGGGGCAGCGCGGCGCCAGCCTCGCAGACACTGCCGACAGACGGGCATCCGCCCGCCCCCCAGCCTGCCGAGGCGCGGCTCGGCCCACTGCACCGACGCCAGGAGCTTCTCGCCCGCGCTCAACGAGCCGCCCTCCATGAACATGATCTCCATCAGGCCCGCGGTGGCGATGTCCCACTCCTCCTCGGTGTTCGGGTGGTCCCCGCGGGAGTCGCAGAACCTGTGCAGGGCGGCCAGGTAGAGAGAGTACTGGGCCTGCGTCTTCGCCGACACCGAGGCCCTCCGAAGCAGGCTCATCTGGGCCTGCGGGGCCCGCGCCGCAGCCAGCATGGCAGCGCGCTCCGTCCGCACCCGCGCCGCGGCCGCCCGCATGCCCCCAGTCTCCAGGGGGGCCAAGGCCGGGCGGGAGGCCGACCCCGAACTGGGCGGCGGCGGCTGGCGGCCCGCGGGGGTCCTCGATCTGTCGGACCTGCCGCGCGCCAGCATCGCGGCCCTCGCCGGCGGCGGTCGCGAGTTCGCGCCGCAGGCCGGCAAGCGGGTCGCTCGGCGCCGGTCGGCCGCGCGAGGGTCCGTCCGCAGGGTTGAGCTCCGACGCGATCCAGCGCGACCGCAGGAGGCTGCCGGTCCCCAGCAGCAGGGCGCCCAGCCGACGGGTCACCGAGAGCATGCCATCGCAAGAGGACCGTCCCTTCGTGGCGACCGCCGGTGGCCCTGGTCAAGGAGGCCTGCCGTCACTCGGAGCGTGCTGGGGCTCGGGAGGCGGCCCGGGAAGGGCGGCCCCCCCGTGAGCGCGCTTTCGCCGCGGCCGCTGCGCAGCTGCACGGAGGTGAGGGGGAGGCCGACAGGCGGATCCTGATGGAGCTCGTGCGACCCCAGTCTCGACACCACCGCCCCGAAAGCGAGTTCGACCGCCGGCGCACGAAGTCGTTCGAGGACGTCCCCTTGGACCTCTTGAGGGCCCCCTGGAGGGTGTGCGGGAGGCAGAGGTGGAAACGGGCCTCGACGTCTATGCCGGCCCTGGAAGCGGAGGCGCTTTTGTACGGGGTGCGCCACCTCCTGAGGTCCGTCGCCAACTTGGGCTCGAGGCTGCTCGTGATTGGGGACTCGATCTCCCCAAGGCCCCACGGCGACGCGTCCACCACGACGACGTCTGGACAGGTACCCGCAGAGGTGTTGACCCAGATGAGCGGGGCGATACGGTCCCAGGTGTCGAGCTCCTTTCTGGCAGAGGCCCAGAGGGCCCGAGGCCCCCGGGCAGGGCATCTCCGCGCGGCCTCACAGAACCTGTAGCAATATTTGAACACGCTGAGCGACTCTCGCCTACACAGGCCGATGAAGCACAGATGGCCCAGGAGGCGCTCCAGGTCCCCTCCAGAGACCGAGGCCCGTGCCAAAAGACCCCGAATAGCGAGACGAGCCTTCCAGACACGCTCGGGGGTCGGGCGGAAGGTGCGCCGAAGGCAATCGATCTCCCACCCCAGCACGACGGCCCGATCGCAAGAGACAGACTCTTTATGCAGCGGCAGCCCCCGAGACTCGAGGGCCCGGGACACTCCTGCCAAGCGCTCGCGGACAACCGCCTCGCTCGTCGAAATCACCACATAGTTGTCTACGTACTGTGCGCGAGGGGAGGAGGCGAGGGGAGGCGGAGGGGAGCCGTCCGCGAGTCGGGCTGCAGCAGGGGATCCTCCCTCCTCGTGGATCGCCTGGCACCACCAGAGGGCCCAGGACCACCCCATGGGCAAGGCTCGCATCCGAGGGGTGACCCAGGTCCCCGGGGACACACGGACTCCCTGGACTTGAGAGATGCCCGCCCACGAGGCCCGAATTCTACGCAGCCCGAAATACTGGCGGAGCCCCTCCGGGAGCTCCATGTGATAGAAAGCGTCTTTTATATCGACCTGGCCAATAAACACGGGCTGACCGAGGGAGTCGTCGCCATGCACCTGGGAGAGAGTGTCGCCAGAGACTAGGCTGACAGGGGCGGGCGGCTCGAAATGTTGATTAGACCGCCGACAGTCGACGACCAGCCGCTGCTTGCCGCCCCCCTTTTTTACAAAGAAGCAATCCACCACCTCGGTAGGTCGCTCGAGCGTCAGCTCGGCTACGCCAGCCTCGACCAAACGCTGAATGAATTCGCCGTACAAAGAGGGGGAGTGGAGGCGAGGGTCGCCGTAGGGCCGAAGGGGCCCCGAGTCCTTTAACCTCATTCGTGCCACGTCGATGGGCAAAACTTGCGACTCAGCAAAGCGTGCAACAGTACTTTCCCCGCCGGATCCCCAAAGCCGAGCGATCGGAGTCGGGGCCGACCCAGCCGCCGGGAGGGACACGCGGGAGGCTTCGTAGCCCACAGGGCCTCCCCCTGCGTCGTAGGGGAGGCCGAGGCGCAGCGCCTGGAGGGCTGCCGCCTGCGAAAGATCATCTGGGGGGGGCCCCAGGAAAGAGACAGAGGACTCAACGTGATCGAGCACACGCTGCTGCCCGAGGCTCAGATCAGCAGGTACAGGTACCCCTTCACGGCGGCCGTATATCGTGTTGAGACCTTCCAAGCACCGAAGAACGTCGGCGTGACGACGCTGCCGACGGCCGACTCTCTGTCGGCAAACTCGCGAGAGCCCAGGTGCTGGTGGCTCCGACGAGTTGAGCAGCTCCGTGGGGAAAGGTAGCAGATCCCTCCCCACGTTCCTGTCAAAATTCCCCGGCGGCGCAACGGCGTGCCGAGCATCCCCAGTCATGTCGGGATCCCCCCCACCAGACCTGAGGGACGTCTGGGGGGGGCGGTCGGGCATCACCCCTGGTCCTTCCCCTGGCCCTGCCTCCGCTTGCCCAGCGACTCCCGAGCCTCGCGCGCCTTCAGGAGGCTCTTGGCCAGCGAGGCGTCGCGCTCCAACTCCTGCTTGGCGCTCTCGAGCAGCGCGGGCGACACCATGAGCCTCGACTCGGCTCGGGCCGTCGCCCCGAAGGCGGCCTGCTCGTCGGCGGTGAGCCTCCCCGCGGAGGAGCCCGCTGTCCTCTCGCGCAACTTGTCGCTGTAGCAGTACTCGATCGTCTGGAGCCGGCGGAACATCATCTCCACCGACAGGATGTTGGACGCGTCCACCTGATC
>CAUYUJ010007276.1:0-10000 GCA_963575745.1 Prorocentrum cordatum | reverse complement strand
TGCTGGGTCCCCCAGCAGCCCTCGAAAGTGGCGACAGTTTCACAGATCGCAGCCCCCCAGGGACGGCGAGGTCCCATTTGAGTCCGCCGTGGTGTACCCACTGTGCTGCTGGACCCCCCCGCAGCCCTCGAACGTGGCGACAGTTTCACAGATCGCGGCCCCCAGGGATGGCGAGGTCCCATTTGGGTCCGCCGTGTGTACCCACTGTGCTGGCCCCCCAGCAGGCCTCGAAAGTGGCGACAGTTTCACAGATCGCAGCCCCCCAGAGATGGCGAGGTCCCACTTGAGTCCGCCGTGTGTACCCACTGTGCTGGGCCCCCAAGCAGCCCTCGAAAGTGGCGACAGTTTCACAGATCGCAGCCCCCCAAGGATGGCGAAGTCAAATTTGAATCCGCCGTATGTACCCACTGTGCTGGGCCCCCCAGCAAGCCTCAAAAGTGGCGGCAATTTCGCAAATCGCAGCCCCCCAGGGACGGCGAGGTCCCATGTGCGCCCGCCGTGTGTACACACTGTGCTGGACCCCCCCGCAGCCCTCGAAAGTGGCGACAGTTTCGCAGGTCGTAGCCCCCAGGGATGGCGAGGTCACATTTGAATCCGCCGTGTGTGCCCACTGTGCTGGGCCCCCCCGCAGCCCTCGAAAGTGGCGACAGTTTCACAGATCGCAGCCCCCCAAGGATGGCGAGGTCCCATTTGAGTCCGCCGTGTGTACCCACTGTGCTGGCCAACCCCAGCAGTCCTCGAAAGTGGCAACGGTTTCACAGATCGCAGCCCCCCAGCTGGCACGCAGCGACGAGCCAGGCAAAAAGGCAAGGGGGAAGAGAGGGGCGGGGAGGAAGGAAGAAGTAAGGAAGGGGACGCGCGAGCAGTGCTCTATTCAAAACGAGAACCCAACGCAGGAGGGCTGGGAAACAACACGCAAAGGGAGAGAGAGAGAGAGAGAGAGAGAGAGAGAGAGAAAGAGAGAGAGAGAGAGAGAGAGAGAGAGAGAGAGAACAAAAAAATAAATAAAGAAAAGAGAAAGGGAGGCAGACAGACCGAGACGGAGAGAATGGGCGACGAGGCTGGGCGACTGAGCACGAGTGGCGCCGGCTATGGAGAAGCAGCCACGACGAGGGGAACGAGGACCAGCGCCAGACCATGTCGTGCAACCGAGGGGCGGGAGCACGGGCCTTACTTAAGAAAGTTAGACGGGTCTTAAAGACTTGCCCGTCTTAGGGTGGCGACCAGCCTTGATGGCAGAAGTGGCATGTGTCTGCCGATATCTGGTCGGCCCGTGCTCCGACGCCCCGAGACATTCCTCTTGCAGCTTACAGTGAGCAACTTTGCCACGAGGCGCTTGGTAGGAGCCACAAAGCGTGCAAACCATTGCCCACGGCAGCGCCAAGACCTGGCGCCCCTGGAGCTCGACGATCTCTTCATCGGCGGCAGGCTGAGGCCCCGCAGATCCAGAAGCACCCTGGACGTCCTGTGGCGAGCCTACACCCTCAAAATCCGCAGCCCCTTTCAGGGCAGCATTCACAGCGCGAGACCTCATGAGCGGAGCTCGCTGGAGCTGCTGGTCCGCACGTGCCTTCAGCCTCTCTTGGGCCGTCGGCTTACATTCAGTTCCCAAGAGCTTCCCAAGACTGGCCTGCGTTCGGGCGACCGCAAGACACTCGCTACACTGAAAGACTTGGGGAGACCTAGTTACCATATTATGCCCTGTCAGAGCTACACAGGGCACATTGTTCCGAGGGGCCCTCAGGAGTTGCTCAGGGCGATCGCTCAGTTGATCTCGTGCAGCCATCTTGGCCGCTGCCCAAGAAAAGAACTTCGCCTGCATCTTTGAATCCTGAAGCCGAGCCTCAAAGTGTTTGACCACCGCGTCAGGTTGAGCGTGTTCAAGGGCGCCTCGCTTAGCAAAATAATATGCCCAACGATTGCCCATGCCAAACTCCCATGGCAACTTCTTTTCCTCAGCACAGTCGACATATTCATCATCTGTGAGGTGCGCTGGGCACCACAAAAAGGAAGGTCGGCCTTTTCCTCCAGGATACCTTGCCAGGATGGATCGCCAGATATCGGCATAGGCCGCTTGAGCATCAGCAAGTTCAGGTGACCAGCTGTCTGCTTCTTGAACGAGACCCAAGAGGTCTGACACAAGCAAATTGACGCGCGGCAAGTGACGGAGGGTTTGAAGGACAGCAAACCGTTCAGCTCTTCCCACAGTCTGTATAGGCACCCCTAAATGGTCCAAACAAGGCTCTTATGGGCATCCCATTGTCCCCAAGTTGAACTACTGACCAACCGCATCTCCTTAGCTCTGGCCAACTGGGGGCCATCCCAGAACCATCAGTATAGCATACCCCACTCCAAGAACTCCGGTCAGATCCCCAATCTCCCCAGAAAGAGAACTCCAGCTTATCTTCCACATGCGGAGGAACCAGAGGGCTGAAGGGCATCCCAACCGAGGTCTCAAAGTAGTCATAGTCTTGCTGTCCTCCGCCTGGTTGCCCTTTATCACGAAGATAAGAGCGCACATAGTTAAGATCTGGATCCCAATTAAGAACGGGATCATCATACACATCATGGTAAACAGCAGGACACTCGTAGAACTCATGCCCGATGGTGGCCTTATCGGCCGAGCACCAGCAACAGGCAGGATATATTCTATAGCCAGCACGTGCAAGACGGTCACGAGACCATAACGCACCTGACCACAGCGAACGAAGTGCACCAGCGAATCTCTCATTCTTAATCACTGCCTTACCTCCCAAAATGCACTTCCTGAGCGCCCTCGTCCAGATGATCTCTCCTCCTGCACATACCTCCTTGTGATGTTCAAGAATCTGTTGAGATTGCCATCGCTCGATTCCTTGGCGCACAAGTTCCACGACCGAGCGTGGAGGAAGACGGAGAAGATCAAAGTGGTGGCCAAGATCACTGACCAACACCGTACTGGAAAACATATCCCAGCCTATCTTTGCCAGCGTTATCATAAGCACTGCTATTGGACCTTTGGCTGATGCCCAGGAAGGCCGTGACGAGCATATTTCTCCAACTTGTTGCCACGCCCTCTGAAGCCTCCCAAGACTGACCCTCTGGTCCCAGATGAACGACGCATAAGCCCGTACTTGATCCAATGTAGCATCATATATGGGGTCGTACTTGGCGTCAGCCTGTGTGGCAAGGACAAGCGTGAGGGAAGCAGACTTACTCGACCGCCCCGCCAACATTGATGCCGTCTGCCGAATCTTGGCCAGCTCACTATTGTTGACACCTGAAACTGCGGCTCCATGAGCAGCAGCTGGCATGAGACCTGTCCTCCATAAAGCCGTAACTCGATTACTAGCTCCACGTCTCAACATCTTTAATCTGGGTAGCCTATCGGCTAGCTGCTTCAACCTGGCATTGGCTTGCTTTCTGATCGGCTCGGGCCCACTGAGCTCATGCCCCAGATTCCTCACCCAAGACTTCGCCTTCAAGTGAATGTTCTGAGCAAGCATTCCAAACCCATGCCTAGCCGATGCAGCCGTAGCCACCCACCCAGACTTTTTGACCTGGAGCAAGAAACCGAGCCTGGACGTGTCCTTCACGAAGCTCTGGACCCCCTTGAGCAACTCATGAGCGGTGTCCACCTTGGGCCCAGTCCACTGAAGGGTGGCGTCATCTACCAAGGCCCTGGGGTGCACGTTGGGGCTCACCTGGGTAACTTTATGGACAGCTCTATGTGCCAAGATAGACAGCAGAGTAGTAGCATGAGTACATCCCGCAAGTATACCCTGCAGAGCCCGAAACGATTTGCTCCAGCACCCAAAAGCTCCACTTACTCTAAGTTGTGGTACGAGTCCAAGAGCATCCAGAGGAGCCTCATGGGGAACTGCATGGGCCGAGCCTCTATGATGAGGGCGTCATACATAACCGTCTCAAAACATGTCCACATATCGAAAAATACAATGATTGAACATTCACCTAGTCGATCAGCTATTTCAGCATGTAAGTTATGCTCATACGCCGAGAAGCTGGATGAGTAGCCGCGCCGGCTGCCCCAAATACACCGGCTACCATGATCTTGAATACACCTTCTGGAAATCGGTCGGCGAGCTCGGGGCCAAAGACGGACTAGCGACTCGACCAAGATGATAAGACGTGTTCCCCCATCAGGTCTTGCTAGTCTAACCATCTCATTGACTATTTTGTCAGACGGCCACATCAACATATGCTCACACATCGTAAATAGAGCTGCAAGAGCAACCAGGCCTGGCTGCGGAAGATACCAGGAAGCCCGAGGATGCAGTCGCGTGGGACCTACCGACGTTTTCCATGGAAAGGTAAGCGCCGCTTCCTGAAGGTCTTCAGGCCGCAGCTTCGGTAGCAGATCACAGCTCTGATAATCGGCAGGCATCTTGTTGCTCACCACTTTATGACAACTCCACACCTCACTCCAGCACTCAAGCTCTCTGTCGGCAAGTTGATACGGCTGAAAGTTATCAGTGTGAGTGACAGCAGCTTCCAATGCCTTCGCCTTCGACGCGCGATGTGCAGCACCAGCTCCTTTCTCAAATGCAGACCTGACCCATGATTGCAAAGATTTGTCAGCTTCCTTCTGATGCACCAGCATCATATCATCAGCAACTTCCACAATCTTGAATGCCAATGTCAGAAAATCAGGTCGGACCATCATAGTGAAATCCCCAGAAAACAAATCAACTGCCAAATCATCAAGATGCCGCAGCGTGTCCTGCGCATTGTGCACCTTCTTCAAGAAGTGGACCACATCAACCAGTGATCTCGCCAATCTTGCAGCCGGTTTGAGCAGCTTGTGAGATCTAAGATCTTCTTCAGAATTTGCACGCGGTTGCGCAGGCTGTTTTGCACCTTTCAACTGCTCTGACCGCGTTTTATCGGACTTCACCCCCGCACGCCGAGACTTAGGTCGCAAGTGTGGTCTTTTGGTTTTGACCTTCTGCCAAGCCTCCTCCATCTCTTCATTCGTAGTCTCCAATACCACGACCTTGTCAGAGTGCGGACTCGTGTAGTCAGGAAGGTAAAACGTGCCAGCACTTCTACCCTCAAACTTGAACGCCTCAGCCATCTTGCACCACAAGGCCCGCACTTTCATAAGATGCTTAGCCCAACGCGCAGCCTGAAGCCAAGCTCGAAGTCGCGGCCCATGCTGTAGTCGCACCTGTCGCGGATTCCATTGCGCCTTGACGTACTTAGTCTGCACTGGTCCTCCTCGTCCAAGGTATCTCTCATGACCAGCTCCTACCTTGTCATGCCGTGCACACAACTCCTGCTCCACTGCCATCAGCGTCATATCCCATGCGTGCTGCAATGAGGCCTGCCCGTCAACATCCTCTATCGCCCTCATGGCTGACACCCAATTTACAGGATACCTGGAACAACCAAAAATTGGTCCTTTCGGGGGCTGACGAGGTTCAACAAGCAAGCGCAACCATATATCATTATCTGTCTTTGCAAATGGAATGGCCACAGGCGAATGCGTGGGTAAACTCTTGTCATCCAAGATCATGGGGGGCGCCAGCTCGCGAAGCCAGCGCCTCACTAAGAAGAAACCAATCGTAAGTACGACCGTCAGCTTCTTTGTGAACTCTGCACGTAGCACCAACAGGTACCAAGAACATCGCCTGAATCTGCTCAAGCCATTGCTGCCCGCGAAGCTGATACGACTCAATATTCCAATCACCTCCAACCACCCATGGTCTCGAAAGAGAGTTAAGCCTGCCAAGATACTTTGCCAACTTATATAATATGGACTGGTTGTAGGCATCAATTCCAACCGAGTCTTTGGGGTAGAGCGATACAAAAACAATTCCGCATTTACAGCCCCAGTTGACCTGTGCAGCCACCGCTCTTGATGGCCATAACGTTGGCGACGATAACAGTGGCGGCGCCGTGATCATCACAAAGGTCGGCACCAACACCGCCACGCCCGAGCTGAGGCCGTCTGCTTCAGTACGCTCAGCTGCTGCACACACACCATGGTAACCGATGTCCTGGATCTGCTGCTGGAGCTTAGGAAGCATCTTGTGATCCGCCTTGTGCTCTTGAACCAATATGGCGGCATCACGCGCTTGTCCAAGATATTGCAGCAAGGGCCCAGAAGCATCAGTGTTGACGGTGGTAATGCGTCCATTCATGGTGTTACCGCCAGCTTCCTTTCTGGCTTGATTCACATCACTGTCCTCTCCAGTTGCAGCGCAGGGCCCGACCGATGATGTAGCCGAACTCGAACTTCCACCGTTGTAAAGGAACGTGCTGTTCGACAAAAGGACCACCGACACACATATCTATATACATATATATATATATATATAATATGTATATATATATATATATGAAAGAGCGTGTTCTACCGCTGCTGGCGGAAAACCGGGGGGGGTCACTACCGGTTCGAACCCCTCCCCCCCCCCCTCCGGAAAACCGGGGGGGGTCACTACCGGTTCGAACCCCTCCCTCCCCCCCCAAGCTCATCATGAAAAGGGGGGGGGGTCACTACCGGTTCGAACCCCCCACCCCCCCCTCGAAAACCGAGTGGGGGTGCGGACAGTGGTGGGGACGGTGTTGGTGGGGACAGTGGTGAGGGGACAGCGGGACAGTGGTGGGGACAGCGGGGGGACAGTGGGACAGTGGTGGGGACGGTAGTGGTGGGGACAGTGGTGAGGGGATAGCGGGACAGTGGTGGGGACAGTGGGACAGTGGGACAGCGGTGGGGACGGTAGTGGTGGGGACAGTGGTGGGGACAATGGTGGGAACAGGGGGGGACAGTGGACAGCGGTGGTGACGGTGGTGGTGGGGACAGTGGTGTGGGGACAATGGGAACGAGGTGGAAACAGTGGGACAGTGGAGGGTACAATGGTGGTGGGGACAGTGGTGAAAGCGGTGGCGAGGACGGCGGTGGGACAATGGGACAGAGGCACAGCGGGGACAGTGGTGGGGACAGTGGGGACAGTGGTGGGAACAGTGGGACAGCTCAGTGGGACAGCGGAGGAGTCAGTGGGACAGTGGGGACAGTGGGGGATAGTCGGGCAGTGGTTGGGGCCGTGGAGACAGTGGGGAGAGTGGAACCGTGGTGGGAACAGTTCTGGGGACAGCGGGGACAGTGCGACAGTGGTGGGGCCACTGGTGGGGACAGTAGGGGCGGTGGTGGAACCAGTGGGGACAGCGGTGGTGAGGACAGTGGTGCTGGGAGATGGGGTCAATATGTATGATGCGGAACATAGTGGTTGGCGCCGGAGTCGTTTTTGCTGGCGTGGGTAGGGGGGGGGGGGGGGGGGGGGGGGGGGGGGGGGGGGGGGGGGGGGGGGGGGGGGGGTGGGTGGGGGTCGAACCGTAGTGGCCCCGTGCCACCGGTTTTTCGGATCCGGAGGGGGGGGGGGGGGGAAAAAGGCAAAACAAAAAAAAGGGGTTCGAACCGGTAATGACCCCCCTCCGGTTTTCGAGGGGGGGCGGGGTTCGAACCGGTAATTAGTGACCTCCCTGGGTTTTCGAGGGGGAGGGGGGGAGGGGTTAGGGGAGGGGGGGGTTTTGCCGGGGGAAGAGGGGGGCTCTCTCATATATATAGGCATACTACGTACATGCATATATACACCTACATACATGCACACATACATACAAACATACATACAGTCGGGCCGCTGACCCAAAGAACGACAAATAAGGAACGAGGCCCCGTTTTTCCAAAGAAGCCCATGAAGCCCGAAGGGGCACTGGGGGGCTCGCCGCCCCCAAAAAGCGGAACGCATGCAAACCTAAGGAACGCCCGAGCTCCTTTTGAAAAGTAAATGTCCGTAGTCAGCGGCCCGACTGTATACAAGACTGCATTGGCGCTTCGCGCCATGCACTTTGGTCCTTCAAGCTTGGCATGCAGACAGGAAGGCAATAAGGTAAAGCGGAACATTTAGCGATAACTCGTTGTTGCCTTTTCTGGCATCGTCGTTATGATACTGTAATGTGTTATCCTTCCCTCATGTTTCCTCTTCCTCTTCCTCATTCTCGCACTACCCTGCGAATTCGCCACCATCCTCAGCTCTTCTTGTCGAGGCTCATCCTGGGAACGCCTCTTGTAAATCTCACGCAGGTGTTTAAGGGCTTGTTGGGGCCTTCTGGAAGCCTCCTGGGTTCCTTCGGGGGCCACTGGGGGCTTCCCTGGGCCACCCTGCCGCGGTCTCCCTGAACGACCAGGTCACGATTTGGAATGATTCGGAGGCGTCTTGGAGCCATCTTGGGCCGTCATCGGGCTCTCTTCGGGCCATTTGGGGGCCCTGCTGGGCCGTCTTGGGACTCATCTTGGACTGCCTGGAAGCCCTCTTGGTCAATTTGGGGCGATGCTCCGGCCTCCTGGGCAGTCTCGGACGCCCGGAAGACGGAAGAACTGAGCATTTCCCAAGTCATACAAAAATCAAAGGAAAGCAATGGCTTTTGCGTTCCGAATGCCTCTTGTTTCTTTTTTGTTCTCTGTCGCTCGCACGTCGCTGTGATGCGCGTCGCTGCCCTGGCCACGGCGCTGCTTAAACTGGCTCGAGTGAGACCTCGCTGTATCTGGCTCAAGTGGTGTCAGTCGCTGCTGGACTGCGGCCAACACATCTGCCAACACCCGGCTGGCGCAACTGTGCCCGCTTACCGCGCCGGCTGGAAGCGGGCGCGGGCACCCCTCACGCCGCGGTCGCGGCTGTCCCTGCGGTCGCCGAGGAGCTCCAGGAGGTAGAGGAACAGTTGGACGATGTCGATGTAGAGCATGATGGCCGCCGCGGCGTAGTCATCAACCGAGAACTTGCGGTTTGGGTGCTTGTTCCCAAGGATCATCTGGGTGTCGTGCACGATGTAGGCTGCAAAGAGCAAGGCGCCAAGCCCACACATGCAGAGACGGGCGGTCTGGAAGGCCGCGCCCGAAAGACCGAAGATGGAGCCGAACATCAGACCGAAACTCATGCCGAGCATGACGAGTGATCCGCACATCAGGTACGACGCGAAACCAGTAAAATCGTACTTTGTCTGGAACGTGAACGCGGTCAGGCCCGCCAGGATGAAGCACGTCAGGCCGAGGACGACCAGCACCGACTCCTCGCTGTACTGGCTGCAGATGAAGCCAACCATGACGCTCTTGGCGAGGGTGAACATCCCCAGCAGGATATAATTCGTGGGAGAACGGCGCATCACCTGAGGACAGCACCAGAACACCATCATGGTCGCAACCGAGCCCAGCAAAGACAGAAACATCAGGACGGTGCCAATCTCCGGGTCCATGGACTCGCTCTTCTTCATGACAGCCCCGCCCAGCACGGTGGTGACCAGCAGCTGAGTGCCCAATATCCCGTACACCTTCCGGACGAAGCCGTGCCGCACGGACCTCTCGCTGAAGGCCATGGCGTCCCGCGGGGCGCTCGCCATTGCTGGGGGTACCACGAGGTACCGGTATCGCGGGCCGCGCGGGGTCAGTCCTAGGCCAGGGCGCCTTGAGCCAAAATGGCAACGGGCCTCTTGGGGGTCTTCTTTGGGTCGCCTTCGGGCGTCTGGTGGGTGTCTGGAGCCTCTGTGGGCTCTCACGGGGCCGTCGGGCCGCCCTCCGTTCTCCTCCCTCTCCCGAGAAGGAGGAGGAGGAGGAGGGGGAGGAGGAACAGGAGGCGGAGGAGGCAGGAGGGGCAGGATGAGGAGGAGGAGGAGGAGGAGGAGGAGGAGGAGAACGATGTGGGCCCGCTGCCCAGGGCCAGCAGGGGCTTCGGGAGCTTTGGAAAGCACGAGGGACCGTCTGCAGGGGCGTCCAAAAGTGGCTCCTGGGGCCCAAGAGCCTGGGAGGTCCCATGTACGGGGTGGGGTTCGCAGGGTCCCAGATTACAAAGACACAGAAGAGAAGGGAATCCAGGTATACCCATACGACCATCCTTCGGGTGATAAGGAGGTTCGGGGGGAGGGAGGAACAAACGTCTCACTCGATCGGTCCACTATCGATATCACAATCGATCTCACGACTCGGTCTCGCAAGATCGATCTCAATCGA